>CM076975.1:50825856-51113356 GCA_039105355.1 Benthosema pterotum | reverse complement strand
AATGGACCTGGGAGAGAGATAGGTAGAGATATCTAGAAAGCAGGGAAAGACACAGAGGCAGAGTGCAATGACTGCCTTCAAGACAAATTTATCTTGTGTTGTGTTATAGTGCACTAAGTTGCACACTTGCCCGATCGGGCAAACAGGTAGCAGTCTTCACTTGCCCCGGGCAAGCGGGCAAGTGTTATTTTTAAAAAAAATGTTTTATCATACAGGAAAGCTATTGGTGGAGAGGTTTGTCTATCACATGTTATGCTTAGCTGTGATTGGACCATAGCAGTTTGGGGAGGGGCTTACCTTAGCTTGGCCAAACCAAGCCTAAAGGCCAAACTAAACTCTGTGTAATATTCATTTAATTTCTATATAAAAGTAAGAGTAAGAGAATAAGAGTAATATGTTATTATAGCAGTGGTTTTCAACCATTTTGGGTTCCAAGATCCACAGTTTATTCAGCATTTGAGCCACGGAGCACCGTTTGATGATATTTTAGCCCCACAGACCTCAAAACTAAAAGATTTATTTTGCTTGTGTCCACAATTCCAGGCTAGATTTGGGGAAACCAAACAGTCCAACATACAGATCAAAATGACCATTAATCTTCTACATTCTCTAGTTGTGTAGACTTGGGATAATTCACATGATGAATATTTTAACTCTTGAGAGTGTAAACATGAAACGAAATGGACCCGCAAGGGTCCATTTGGTTTCATGTTTACATTCTCAAGAGTTACATCTGGTTAACCAACTTGGGCTAATTCACATGATGAATATTTTAACTCTTGAGTGTGTAAACATTCATGTTTACGCTCTCAAAAGACTTACATCTGGTTAACCAACTTTCCACCATTTAGCCTAATGGGGACCACCTGGAATCCTCTCTCAGGGACCCCCTGGGGTGTACCTGGTGCGGTCCCTGTCCTCCTGGGGTCTCCTGGTGGTCTCTGGGTCTCTGCGGTGCGGTCTTGTCCTCCTCTCCTCCTCCTCCGCCTGCAGCGTCTCCAGGATGAGTTTTTCTCTGTCCTCCGTCCTCTTCTGAGCTGCTCTGATCCTCTCCTGCTCCTCCAGACTCCTCTCCTCCTCCACACGCAGACGCTCATGTTCAGCTTTGATCCTGGAATGGAACGGAACGCACCGTTTAGGCATTTAGCAGACACTCTTAAATGGGATAGCCTGGATTTTTGGAACTTAGGAGTACCTTTAGGGTTCAGTCATTACAGTACTGAGGGTTCAGTCATTACAGTACTGAGGGTTCAGTCATTACCCTGAGGGTTCAGTCATTACAGTACTGAGGGTTCAGTCATTACAGTACTGAGGGTTCAGTCATTACAGTACTGAGGGTTCAGTCATTACAGTACTGAGGGTTCAGTCATTACAGTACTGAGGGTTCAGTCATTACCCTGAGGGTTCAGTCATTACAGTACTGAGGGTTCAGTCATTACAGTACTGAGGGTTCAGTCATTACAGTACTGAGGGTTCAGTCATTACAGTACTGAGGGTTCAGTCATTACCCTGAGGGTTCAGTCATTACAGTACTGAGGGTTCAGTCATTACCCTGAGGGTTCAGTCATTACAGTACTGAGGGTTCAGTCATTACCCTGAGGGTTCAGTCATTACAGTACTGAGGGTTCAGTCATTACAGTACTGAGGGTTCAGTCATTACAGTACTGAGGGTTCAGTCATTACAGTACTGAGGGTTCAGTCATTACCCTGAGGGTTCAGTCAGTACCCTGAGGGTTCAGTCATTACAGTACTGAGGGTTCAGTCATTACAGTACTGAGGGTTCAGTCATTACAGTACTGAGGGTTCAGTCATTACCCTGAGGGTTCAGTCATTACCCTGAGGGTTCAGTCATTACCCTGAGGGTTCAGTCATTACCCTGAGGGTTCAGTCATTACCCTGAGGGTTCAGTTAGTACCCTGAGGGTTCAGTCATTACCCTGAGGGTTCAGTCATTACCCTGAGGGTTCAGTCATTACCCTGAGGGTTCAGTCATTACAGTACTGAGGGTTCAGTCATTACAGTACTGAGGGTTCAGTCATTACCCTGAGGGTTCAGTCATTACAGTACTGAGGGTTCAGTCATTACCCTGAGGGTTCAGTCATTACCCTGAGGGTTCAGTCATTACCCTGAGGGTTCAGTCATTACAGTACTGAGGGTTCAGTCATTACAGTACTGAGGGTTCAGTCATTACAGTACTGAGGGTTCAGTCATTACAGTACTGAGGGTTCAGTCATTACAGTACTGAGGGTTCAGTCATTACAGTACTGAGGGTTCAGTCATTACAGTACTGAGGGTTTAGTTAGTACCCTGAGGGTTCAGTCATTACAGTACTGAGGGTTCAGTCATTACCCTGAGGGTTCAGTCATTACAGTACTGAGGGTTTAGTTAGTACCCTGAGGGTTCAGTCATTACCCTGAGGGTTCAGTCATTACCCTGAGGGTTCAGTCATTACCCTGAGGGTTCAGTCATTACAGTACTGAGGGTTCAGTCATTACAGTACTGAGGGTTCAGTCATTACCCTGAGGGTTCAGTCATTACAGTACTGAGGGTTCAGTCATTACAGTACTGAGGGTTCAGTCAGTACCCTGAGGGTTCAGTCATTACCCTGAGGGTTCAGTCATTACAGTACTGAGGGTTCAGTCATTACAGTACTGAGGGTTCAGTCAGTACCCTGAGGGTTCAGTCATTACCCTGAGGGTTCAGTCATTACAGTACTGAGGGTTCAGTCAGTACCCTGAGGGTTCAGTCATTACAGTACTGAGGGTTCAGTCATTACAGTACTGAGGGTTCAGTCATTACCCTGAGGGTTCAGTCATTACAGTACTGAGGGTTCAGTCATTACAGTACTGAGGGTTCAGTCAGTACCCTGAGGGTTCAGTCATTACAGTACTGAGGGTTCAGTCATTACCCTGAGGGTTCAGTCATTACAGTACTGAGGGTTCAGTCATTACCCTGAGGGTTCAGTCATTACAGTACTGAGGGTTCAGTCAGTACCCTGAGGGTTCAGTCATTACAGTACTGAGGGTTCAGTCATTACCCTGAGGGTTCAGTCATTACAGTACTGAGGGTTCAGTCATTACCCTGAGGGTTCAGTCATTACCCTGAGGGTTCAGTCATTACCCTGAGGGTTCAGTCATTACAGTACTGAGGGTTCAGTCATTACAGTACTGAGGGTTCAGTCAGTACCCTGAGGGTTCAGTCATTACAGTACTGAGGGTTCAGTCATTACAGTACTGAGGGTTCAGTCATTACCCTGAGGGTTCAGTTAGTACCCTGAGGGTTCAGTCATTACCCTGAGGGTTCAGTCATTACCCTGAGGGTTCAGTCATTACCCTGAGGGTTCAGTCATTACAGTACTGAGGGTTCAGTCATTACAGTACTGAGGGTTCAGTCAGTACCCTGAGGGTTCAGTCATTACCCTGAGGGTTCAGTCATTACAGTACTGAGGGTTCAGTCATTACAGTACTGAGGGTTCATTTTCATTTTTCATTTAATTTATTTATTTCGAACAGGTTAAAAAGTGGAAATAAAGTAAAAATTAGATTAAAGGAAAACTGTAAATAAACATGATTGCATCATTCAGAAAAAGACTGAAGTTAAAAATAAATGCATAATTGGATTCTCAGAATTCATAACATATTTGTTCGAAAAAGGAGTAGGAAGAAGTTTACTTGAAACTTATCATGTCCTACCCCTTTGTATAACTCCTCATAATAACAACAAAAGTATTTAGGCAACAAAAAAATAACAGCAACAACAAAGATCCTGGCTAAGAGTAACATCATTTCAGTTTCGGTTCATTTCAATTCATTATAATGTTCATTATATAACTTAGGTGTGAATATAGCATCCACTGTTCTACTATATTATAAAATGATAGGTTATATCTATTATATAACTAGAAATACATCATATTATGTCACATTATACTACATTATTATGATTTATTCTTCTAATTTGTATTTATCTATTTTATTTCTTCTAAACACATGTTTGAATCCACCCCATGACTGGGTCAGCTTTAATTCATCACTGCATCTATTCCAAAGAGTTACCCCTTTGGCGGAAATACAGTGCAGTTTTGCATTTGTCCTCACAGCTGGCTGTTCAAACATGCAGATTCCTCTCAGATTATGTTTGCATTCTCTGTTCTGAAACAGCTTTTGGAGGTTCTGTGGTAGTGATCTGGTTTTTGCTTTGTGCATTATTTGAAGTGTTTTTAATTCAACTAGTTCTTTGAGTTTTAGGATTTTTGATTGGATAAACAGGGGGTTAGTTGGCTCTCGGTAGGCAGCTTTATTTACTATTCTTATAGCTCTTTTTTGCAAAATAAAAAAGACATGCAAGAACGAATCTTGCCTATAAAATAAAGAATAAAAATAATGAAAATAATGAAAGCTGGGCCAACTGCCAGTTAATAATAGCGTCAATTCAGCTGACTCCAATAAGCGCGCGCTCGGCGTCGCAATTGCATAGAGTAATAAATCAATAAGAAGTAGTCCATGCATCAGTAGTAAAAAACATAAAGTAAATAGTAGTAAGTAAGGCCGTTTGTCTTTCATAGCAGTGTTTGTGATTTTCATGTGAGCGAGTCGGCCTCCCTTTAGCTATAGCATTGTCCTACCTCGCTCGCTTGTCATTCATTCCTCCCCCTCGGAATCCTCTCCATCATACTTATCAAGCTCGGATATTTCCCTGATGATGGTGACTTTTTGTTCTTCTGGTGTCGCTCCGTTTTGCTTGACAAAAACTTTGCAGTTCCACGTCCAGGTCCACTCGATCTTGCCTTTCATGCTCAGCGAGCGAGCTCTCTTAGCGATAGCCGCGTTCCTCTTAGTGAGATGTTCGTTGATGTACACCTTGGTTCCTTTCAGGTTCTTTGTTTGTTTCAGGAGCGCATTTTTATCCTTTCTATTCGTGAATCGGAGAATTATCGCCGGTATAGCTCCTTTTGTCTTAGTGGGCAGAGTGTGACAGGCCTCGATAGAGTCTCTCCTCGTCACAAAACCTCTGCTTTCCAGGTAGTCCAGGACCTGTTGCTCCAAGGTCTCAGATTCAGCCGTGGTTTGGTCCTCCCTCCCGGCGGGTGTATCCGCCGCGGCTGCCCTAGCATACGAGCGGTGCGTTGTTTTCAGGCCATTTATGACGAGATCATTCATTCTCGAGTATTGCTCGAGATCCTCGACCCGAGTTTGTAATAGAAGTATCTTTTTATCTTTCTCTGCATTTTGCTTCTTCAGCTGCTGAACTTCTGCCACCAGCCCCATTATTTTCTTGACTTGGCTAGAGAGCTGTGATAGCTCCTCAGACAAGTAGTTCAGGGATTTC
The DNA here is from genome assembly GCA_039105355.1 of Benthosema pterotum. NCBI lineage: Eukaryota > Metazoa > Chordata > Actinopteri > Myctophiformes > Myctophidae > Benthosema > Benthosema pterotum. The sequence continues at coordinate 51,108,029 of CM076975.1, read as the reverse complement.
TTTATCTCCTCCATGTCCTCACTGTTAGCGACCTTTTTTGGTGGCATTATTTGACCACAAGGCCACTATCTGGTACAGATTCGTGTTGTGATAAAACTTAATAGATAGCACACTCTGGAGATGCACTAGGAGATGTTAATCCGAGTGATTGTACAGAGTGATTGTACAGAGAAAATCCACAAAAGGTTACTCCAAACACTGCGTGCTGCTGCGTGCTGCGGGAGGGTTCAGTCAGTACCCTGAGGGTTCAGTCATTACCCTGAGGGTTCAGTCATTACAGTACTGAGGGTTCAGTCAGTACCCTGAGGGTTCAGTCATTACAGTACTGAGGGTTCAGTCATTACAGTACTGAGGGTTCAGTCATTACAGTACTGAGGGTTCAGTCATTACAGTACTGAGGGTTCAGTCATTACAGTACTGAGGGTTCAGTCAGTACCCTGAGGGTTCAGTCATTACCCTGAGGGTTCAGTCATTACAGTACTGAGGGTTCAGTCAGTACCCTGAGGGTTCAGTCATTACAGTACTGAGGGTTCAGTCATTACCCTGAGGGTTCAGTCATTACAGTACTGAGGGTTCAGTCATTACAGTACTGAGGGTTCAGTCATTACCCTGAGGGTTCAGTCATTACCCTGAGGGTTCAGTCATTACAGTACTGAGGGTTCAGTCATTACAGTACTGAGGGTTCAGTCAGTACCCTGAGGGTTCAGTCATTACAGTACTGAGGGTTCAGTCATTACAGTACTGAGGGTTCAGTCATTACAGTACTGAGGGTTCAGTCATTACAGTACTGAGGGTTCAGTCATTACAGTACTGAGGGTTCAGTCATTACAGTACTGAGGGTTCAGTCATTACAGTACTGAGGGTTCAGTCATTACAGTACTGAGGGTTCAGTCATTACAGTACTGAGGGTTTAGTTAGTACCCTGAGGGTTCAGTCATTACAGTACTGAGGGTTCAGTCATTACAGTACTGAGGGTTCAGTCATTACAGTACTGAGGGTTCAGTCATTACAGTACTGAGGGTTTAGTTAGTACCCTGAGGGTTCAGTCATTACAGTACTGAGGGTTCAGTCATTACCCTGAGGGTTCAGTCATTACAGTACTGAGGGTTTAGTTAGTACCCTGAGGGTTCAGTCATTACCCTGAGGGTTCAGTCATTACCCTGAGGGTTCAGTCATTACCCTGAGGGTTCAGTCATTACAGTACTGAGGGTTCAGTCATTACAGTACTGAGGGTTCAGTCAGTACCCTGAGGGTTCAGTCATTACCCTGAGGGTTCAGTCATTACAGTACTGAGGGTTCAGTCATTACAGTACTGAGGGTTCAGTCAGTACCCTGAGGGTTCAGTCATTACCCTGAGGGTTCAGTCATTACAGTACTGAGGGTTCAGTCATTACAGTACTGAGGGTTCAGTCATTACAGTACTGAGGGTTCAGTCATTACCCTGAGGGTTCAGTCATTACCCTGAGGGTTCAGTCATTACAGTACTGAGGGTTCAGTCATTACAGTACTGAGGGTTCAGTCAGTACCCTGAGGGTTCAGTCATTACCCTGAGGGTTCAGTCATTACAGTACTGAGGGTTCAGTCATTACCCTGAGGGTTCAGTCAGTACCCTGAGGGTTCAGTCATTACAGTACTGAGGGTTCAGTCATTACAGTACTGAGGGTTCAGTCATTACAGTACTGAGGGTTCAGTCAGTACCCTGAGGGTTCAGTCATTACAGTACTGAGGGTTCAGTCATTACAGTACTGAGGGTTCAGTCATTACAGTACTGAGGGTTCAGTCATTACAGTACTGAGGGTTCAGTCAGTACCCTGAGGGTTCAGTCATTACAGTACTGAGGGTTTAGTCATTACAGTACTGAGGGTTCAGTCATTACCCTGAGGGTTCAGTTAGTACCCTGAGGGTTCAGTTAGTACCCTGAGGGTTAAGTTAGTACCCTGAGGGTTCAGCCAGTACCTTGCGATGCGTTTCAGGTGTTTGCTCTGCCGTCGCTGTTCCTTCACCTGCTCTCTCTCCATGTCCATGTAGAGTCTGCGATGTCTCACCAAACGAGACTGGTACTGCTGGGGAGACAGTAGGCACGTTTCCATAAGCCCTATTTTTGCGCAAAAACGACTCTTGCGAAGAGAATGTTGAATGGAAACACTTCAAAATGCGAGTAAGTTTCCATTTTGCGCAAAAATATTTTCTCGCTGAAAGGTGCCGTATTTTGGAGCGTATCGAAAGAGTCTATTGCGCAAATGAGGTATGGAAACGGCTTGCGAAAATACTTTGTATTGAAAAGCACTGGCACGCATTATAGCGCATTTGAAGAGTTCTGGTCTGCCGATGAGAGCATTGTTATTTGTTAATATAAGTTATATTTCACAAAACCGCTCAGAACGGACGAGGGCCGTGCGTACACAGACATCCAAGCCAAGGGGACTCACGTACATGGCCAAAACGTTCAGACTCCCATCGCGTTTGTTCATGAAAGTCGCAGGGCATTTACAGGTCCTATATTTACAGTAGGCTATCTGTATCATCATGCATGATAGCTAAGACACGCAAGTGATAACAGACATAAACAGCTGTTTTACATGACCGGGCTCTGCCCTTATAGATATTATTCCGTTAACTTTTTTACTCGCACGTGTCGCGCTGCAGATAACATGATGTAGTCTACAATATCACAAAGTAGACACACCAAATCAGTAGGCTACCGAGTCTCACAAGCGCTCCGGTTCAGGAAAACAGTGAGTTGTGTAGAGTATGTATTAGGATTGTAGGCTATATTAATTATTGTTTTTGCTACAACAGAGCCAGAACAGCCTCTGCACAGCACAACGGACCTATAGGTCAATAGGAATAAAGCAGGCAGTCCGTGTGTAAAGCCTAAAATAACTTCAAAAGTGAAAATATATGTAAAATAATAACCATACGTATCACGTTACTGGCAAAACTGTACCACCTATTGCTTGTTTCATGAACCTATTTTGTTTTCCCTAGACTCCCACAAGTCGCATTTCTTCAGTTAATGGAAACAGCGGACAATTCGCTCTTCTTTTTTCGACTTAACTAACATACTATTCCTATTTTCGCAAAGGTTTTATGGAAACGTGGCTAGTGTCTATAGAGACTGGTACTGCTGTAGAGACAGTGTCTATAGAGACTGGTACTGCTGTAGAGACAGTGTCTATAGAGACTGGTACTGCTGTAGAGACAGTGTCTATAGAGACTGGTACTGCTGTAGAGACAGTGTCTATAGAGACTGGTACCGCTGTAGAGACAGTGTCTATAGAGACTGGTACTGCTGTAGAGACAGTGTCTATAGAGACTGGTACCGCTGTAGAGACAGTGTCTATAGAGACTGGTACCGCTGTAGAGACAGTGTCTATAGAGACTGGTACTGCTGTAGAGACAGTGTCTATAGAGACTGGTACCGCTGTAGAGACAGTGTCTATAGAGACTGGTACCGCTGTAGAGACAGTGTCTATAGAGACTGGTACCGCTGTAGAGACAGTGTCTATAGAGACTGGTACCGCTGTAGAGACAGTGTCTATAGAGACTGGTACTGCTGTAGAGACAGTGTCTATAGAGACTGGTACCGCTGTAGAGACAGTGTCTATAGAGACTGGTACCGCTGTAGAGACAGTGTCTATAGAGACTGGTACTGCTGTAGAGACAGTGTCTATAGAGACTGGTACCGCTGTAGAGACAGTGTCTATAGAGACTGGTACCGCTGTAGAGACAGTGTCTATAGAGACTGGTACCGCTGTAGAGACAGTGTCTATAGAGACTGGTACTGCTGTAGAGACAGTGTCTATAGAGACTGGTACCGCTGTAGAGACAGTGTCTATAGAGACTGGTACTGCTGTAGAGACAGTGTCTATAGAGACTGGTACCGCTGTAGAGACAGTGTCTATACCTATACCCAATGAAAAAATACACTGCACATAGTATTGACAAGTTGGAATTAAAACGATCGCTTGAATCCGTTTTTGCGGAGTCGACAGACGCTTGGATTCAGTATGGTGAGTGCTTGCTTATACAACGCGCAGTGAGCACATAACGTAGATACACAGAATGACAGTAGACCTAAATGTTTGACAGAATATGCAGTCTGAATCAAAACAATCTCTGTGCATCGCTGTACAGTCTTTGTATGGCAGAATTAAACATGTATTTTGGGGAGGTGAAGGACTGCTGTCGCATTGTGACATGTGAGATGCTGACGGCATGGTGCGTGTCAGGCAGAAATGAGGAGGTCTGCAAACGCCATACGCTATACAGTATATAATAATAGTAATATGTTTGCAAATAACAGCTCATGGGCGCTTATTTGGACGAGGGCGGGTATTTGGACGAGGCGGTTAATATTATGCAAAATGGTGTGGGGACATGGGCTGTTATTTGGTAGTGGGCGGTTGCTAGAGTAAGGGCTTTTATTTGGTATTCTACGGCTGGGGTTTTCAACCTTTTTGACACCAGGGACCACCGTTTATTCAGCATTTGACACTGTGTCATGGGTGTCTGAGTTGTTAATGATTAATCAGCCTGTTGATGATTAATCATCAGGCACACATCACCGGATGGTAAACACAAGGTTGCCGGTTCGATCCCAGCCTCCCACAGAGTTATTGTCGAAGTGTCCTTGAGCAAGACACTGAAGCCCTAATTGCTCCTGATGTGCCCCGCCCCCCAGGCTTTCATTTTCGTTCGCCTTGCGCGAAAACGGAAAGCCTGGACTAACGCGCGTTGGAAAGTGACCTTCAAGTGGGAGTGAACCTTCCGGGGTGGGCGTCGCTCTAAATGATGTGACGTAGAACAGCAGTGGACGGGCGTGGGAGGGGCCGGGGATGACGACACGTTAGTGAGATCAAATCAGAGCGCAGCACTTCCGCCGTGGGGATCCCACGACACCCCCGCCCCCCAAGGCCAAAATCATTGAGGGCTAGACCAGGCTACTGAAGCCCTAATTGCTCCTGATGTGCTAGTAGGTACCTTGCATGGTTTCCACTGCCATCAGTGGATGAATGTGTGTGTGAATGTGGTGAATGTGATGCACAAGATATATGTAAAGCACCTTGGATAAAAGGCCATATATACTGTAAATGCTCCATTTATGTTAAAAATCTCACCTGTCGTTTGATGTCCTGTGGATCATCTACAGGCCACAGAACCTCAGGGATCCTGGTGGTACCGGACCTCACCGCACCACCACCGCCTGTCACCTGTAACACACACACACACACACACACACACACACACACACACACACACACACACACACACACACACACACACGCACAGGCACACGCACACACGCACACACACACACAGTTCAGAAACTATGTGGAAGTTATCCTGTTACACTGCAACAAAATGTGGTTTTAATTACACTTATTTAATATTTAATTACACTTAACACTTATGTCCTGAAAAGAAGGGAGAAAAACAATAAAATGAAGATACTGATCCACAATCTCACAATCTCTCAACACTTAGAATGCCAGCACCAAACCCACTGCTTCATAGACCTGCGCGGTGACGTCACCGCCCCGGTTCCAGAAGTGGTTTTCCCATTCATTTTTCTCTTTGTCCGCGGTGAAATCGTCTTTATATAAATTGTTTTTGAAAAGATAATTTATATAAAGACGATTTCTCTGCGGACAAAGCCAACTCGGGTCGTGACAAGTTATGATGACACACACAATATCATCATATAATATCTAATTAGCAAGAAGTAGAAAACGGCAGGATACAACACTTTTTGTTTCGTTTTTTATCTTAGAAATTATTTGATCGTCCCAAAAGATTGTGTGTGTCGTCATGATTCGTCACGACCCGAGTTGGCTTTGTCCACGGCGTAATCGTCTTTATATGAATTATTTTGGAAAGGTCTATGAGAAAAATGAATGTGGGAAAACACTTCTGGAAACGGTGGCGGTGACGTCACTGCACAGGTCTACTGTATTTAGTGGTAGAAATCAAGAAAAAGAAGAGGAAGGTTCCCCCAACGTCATTTTCTCCAGGGCTTGACACTAACACTTGCCCGCTTGCCTGGGGCAAGTAAAAAAAATAGTAGGGCAAGTGAAGACTTAGTGCAACTTAGTCCACTATAACACAACACAAGATAAATTTGTCTTGAAGGCAGTCATTGCACTCTTCCTCTGTGTCTTTCCCTGCGTTCTAGATATCTCTACCTATCTCTCTCCCAGGTCCATTTGGTTCCAAACTATCATTTTGTTGGGGTCAGGGACCACTGGGTCTGTGACCACTATGGGCTAATTAAGATGATGAAACCAAATGGACCCTTGCGGGTCCATTTGAACCTGACTTGTACTTGCCAGATGGGCAAGTGCCTTGTAGACCTTAGTGTCAACCCCTGTTCTCTACTTGGCCAATCGAATGGGCAGATTCATTAAGCTGGGTGGCAAGCTGCAGCTTGAAATCGCAGGAAATACATTGAAGTCAATGAAGCGGTGGAGTGGACAGGGACAAACACATTGAAGTCAATGAGAGTGGTGGAGTGGACAGGGACAAACACATTGAAGTCAATGAGAGTGGTGGAGTGGACAGGGACAAACACATTGAAGTCAATGAGAGTGGTGGAGTGGACAGGGACAAACACAAATTAGTTCTGAACGACTGAAACCATTGTACATTAAACACTTCTGGAAAATAACAGAATACACATAAGACATGGCTGTCTGCTGTGATGCTTCTCGATGTGTACACTGTGTAATGTTATATAGCTTTCCAAAGAACAGAAAGTATGCGTCTGATCGTTCTGAACGTGACGTCACTGTCTGCGAGACGCAGCTGGGTGCTATTGCAAAGAGGGCCAGTTCTCGCCATGAGAGGCTAGGCAGCCCAGGCAGACGCATTTTGTGCTCTTTAGATAGCTTAATAAAATGAAATAGTTTGCAATTCGAAAAAACACCCACTCAGACAGACAACAATCTGTGACCTGTTTTCTTTTATATTCCTGAACCGATTATATGACATTGGTCGCAGTCGTTCATAAATCATGTTTGTTTGCAAGAAATCCGACATCCTGCCATCCACTGCCATGTACTGTATTTGTCCTAGCGCAGGGGTCAGCAACCTGCGGCTCCAGAACACAGCCCTAGTGGCTCAGCAGCATTATTACATACACACACTGGGGTGATCGCACCAAAATAATATAAACATTTCAACTGTCAGACAGCGTTGCACTGTCTGACAGTTGCCAGTTAAAGTAGCACTTGGCCATGTCAAAAAGCCCAGCAGTTATCAGAGGTGGAGCTTTCAATCTGAACCACCCATTTTCAAAGGTTTACTCAGTTTACTATGTCATTAATATACCTTAGAGATGTTGTGTGGACTAGAAATGGAGTTCTGTAAAACTCTGTTAATTTTTTTTTTTTTTAGAAACTCCATTTCTGAAGAAAGGTTGTGTTTCACCATGTAAATGATTTTTCTTTGAGGACCTTTTTTTTCTGAGAGTGTGCAAATGGAACCAAATGGACCCGATTTTAAATTTAATTTTGGGTCGAAAATGGCTCTTTCAACATCTTGTGTTGCCGACCCCTGTCCTAGCGTTTTGCCACCCGAGGTGTCATGGTGCAGCCAGCCGTGGCAGACCTGGCTTCCCTTCCTTTTAATTAGAACTTCCTTGGTGGAAATATGGCAGCACTGACCGTGTCGGGGTCAAAGGTCACGGTCTTGCTACGTCCTTCTGCTGCGTCCTGGTGTTGGAGGTAAACGCTCTGCTGCACCAGAGGACAGGCGTGTACACCCGCCGGAGGACGGGCGTGTACACCCGCCGGAGGACGAGCGTGTACACCCGCCGGAGGAGGACGGGCGTGTACACCCGCCGGTGGAGAGGCGTGTACACGCGCCGGTGGAGAGGCGTGTACACCCGCCGGTAGAGAGGCGTGTACACCCCCCGGTGGGACGTCCTCCTCGTCCTCTGTCCCGCCGCGCTCCTCTTCCTCCTCTTCCTCCTCCCGTGTTTCCACTTCTCCTCCCAGAGCGTCAGAAATAGATTTCTGTTAGAGGAACAGAAAAAAACATGATAACATGATTCACTGCTTTATATCCCAGTCTGACTCAGAGACACAAACTATTATAGAACAAACCATGAGTTCAGTCTAGTGGTTTTCAACCAGTGGTCCAGGGAGCACTCAAGTGGTCCTTGGGAAGGTTCCAGGTGGTCCCTAGCCAGGCTAAATGATGGACGGTTGGTTAACCAGATGTAACTCTTTGAGAGCGTAAACATGAAACCAAATGGACCCGCAAGGGTTTAACTCTTGAGAGTGTAAACATGAGCGTAAAAATGAAACCAAATGGACATTTGGTTTCATTTTTACGCTCATGTGAATTATCCCAAGTCTACACAACTAGAGAATGTAGAAGATTAATGTTCATTTTGATCTGTATGTTGGACTGTTTGGTTTCCCCAAATCCAGCCTGGAATTGTGGACAAAAGCAAAATAAATCTTTAGTTTTGGGGGTCTGTGGGGCTAAAATGTCATCAGATTGTGGTCCGTGGCTCAAATGATGAATAAATAGTGGTCCTTGGTCTCTGTCTGGGTCATTTTAGATGTTAGCTGCTCTGTGAGCTGGTAGATCTGCTGTTTCTAAAACCATGAAGAAGTATCAGGCAATATGAATCATTTCTGTCGGTTGGTGTGTAAATCCCATGTGTGATGTGGCAAGACATTGTCCAGACACATGAATGAAATGGTCCTTGATTCATTCAGTGACTCACTCACTCACACACTCACGCAGGGGCGGATCTAGGCATTTAGGGGGGCAAAGCCCCCCTAAATGCCCAGTCTGCCCCACCAAACATTGACCGGCATGCAAAACAACCCAAGACATGTCAAATTAAAGTGCTTCTATTTAAAATGCTGTGAAACACTACTACTGCTACTAACTAACTACAGCTGTGTCACCACTAAACCAACAGCATTTCATCATTGAAAACAGAAAACTCTCTGAGTCAGACCTTTAGCTTTATGCATGCTGCGTGTCTGTTGCAACTTCAACAACAACTGATGTTATTATTGATGCTTTACTTGACTAATAAAAGTCCTGGAACTGAAAATGGTATGGTTGCGACGTCATCACTTTCGCGCCACGGGCGATGAAGTCGCACCCATACCAGTTTCTCCTGCCCCAACCCCCCCCCCCCCCCCCTTGGGAAATGTTAGATCCGCCCCTGCACTCACGTCTCTGGTAGCAGAGCCATGCCACAGTCCTCCAGGCAACTCTGACAGGACTGTGTCTGTGTCTGTGAGGAGCTGACACCTGGCCAGTCTGTGTCTGACCTGTTGGAGGGGAGAGACAGGAGAAACATTAACACCTGGCCAGTCTGTGTCTGACCTGTTGGAGGGGAGAGAGAGAGACAGGAGAAACATTAACACCTGGCCAGTCTGTGTCTGACCTGTTGGAGGGGAGAGACAGGAGAAACATTAACACCTGGCCAGTCTGTGTCTGACCTGTTGGAGGGGAGAGACAGGAGAAACATTAACACCTGGCCAGTCTGTGTCTGACCTGTTGGAGGGGAGAGAGAGAGACAGGAGAAACATTAACACCTGGCCAGTCTGTGTCTGACCTGTTGGAGGGGAGAGACAGGAGAAACATTAACACCTGGCCAGTCTGTGTCTGACCTGTTGGAGGGGAGAGACAGGAGAAACATTAACACCTGGCCAGTCTGTGTCTGACCTGAGGAGAGAGACAGACAGGAGAAACATTAACACCTGACCAGTCTGTGTCTGACCTGAGGAGAGAGACAGACAGGAGAAACATTAACACCTGGCCAGTCTGTGTCTGACCTGAGGAGAGAGACAGACAGGAGAAACATTAACACCTGGCCAGTCTGTGTCTGACCTGTTGGAGGGGAGAGACAGGAGAAACATTAACACCTGGCCAGTCTGTGTCTGACCTGAGGGGAGAGACAGGAGAAACATTAACACCTGGCCAGTCTGTGTCTGACCTGAGGGGAGAGACAGGAGAAACATTAACACCTGGCCAGTCTGTGTCTGACCTGTTGGAGGGGAGAGACAGGAGAAACATTAACACCTGGCCAGTCTGTGTCTGACCTGTTGGAGGGGAGAGACAGGAGAAACATTAACACCTGGCCAGTCTGTGTCTGACCTGTTGGAGGGGAGAGACAGGAGAAACATTAACACCTGGCCAGTCTGTGTCTGACCTGAGGAGAGAGAGAGACAGGAGAAACATTAACACCTGGCCAGTCTGTGTCTGACCTGAGGAGAGAGACAGGAGAAACATTAACACCTGGCCAGTCTGTGTCTGACCTGCTAGAGGAGAGAGAGAGACAGGAGAAACATTAACACCTGGCCAGTCTGTGTCTGACCTGAGGAGAGAGAGAGACAGGAGAAACATTAACACCTGGCCAGTCTGTGTCTGACCTGTTGGAGGAGAGAGAGACAGGAGAAACATTAACACCTGGCCAGTCTGTGTCTGACCTGAGGAGAGAGAGAGAGAGACAGGAGAAACATTAACACCTGGCCAGTCTGTGTCTGACCTGAGGGGAGAGACAGACAGGAGAAACATTAACACCTGCCCAGTCTGTGTCTGACCTGAGGAGAGAGACAGGAGAAATATTAACACCTGACCAGTCTGTGTCTGACCTGAGGGGAGAGACAGACAGGAGAAACATTAACACCTGACTAGTCTGTGTCTGACCTGAGGGGAGAGACAGACAGGAGAAACATTAACACCTGACCAGTCTGTGTCTGACCTGAGGAGAGAGACAGGAGAAACATTAACACCTGGCCAGTCTGTGTCTGACCTGAGGAGAGAGACAGACAGGAGAAACATTAACACCTGACCAGTCTGTGTCTGACCTGAGGGGAGAGACAGGAGAAACATTAACACCTGGCCAGTCTGTGTCTGACCTGAGGAGAGAGAGAGACAGGAGAAACATTAACACCTGGCCAGTCTGTGTCTGACCTGAGGGGAGAGACAGGAGAAACATTAACACCTGCCAGTCTGTGTCTGACCTGAGGGGAGAGACAGGAGAAACATTAACACCTGCCAGTCTGTGTCTGACCTGAGGAGAGAGACAGGAGAAACATTAACACCTGCCAGTCTGTGTCTGACCTGAGGGGAGAGACAGGAGAAACATTAACACCTGCCAGTCTGTGTCTGACCTGAGGGGAGAGACAGGAGAAACATTAACACCTGGCCAGTCTGTGTCTGACCTGAGGAGAGAGACAGGAGAAACATTAACACCTGCCAGTCTGTGTCTGACCTGAGGGGAGAGACAGGAGAAACATTAACACCTGGCCAGTCTGTGTCTGACCTGAGGAGAGAGACAGGAGAAATATTAACACCTGCCAGTCTGTGTCTGCTCTGCTGTCTGAGCTCTGTCTGATGGGGCTGGAGGAGAGAGGAGAGGAGGAAGACAAACATTACAGGTTTTGACACTAACACTTGCCCGCTTGCCCGGGGCAAGTAAAAAAAAATGGTGGGGCAAGTGAAGACTGCTACCTGGTTGACCGATCGGGCAAGTGTGCAACTTAGTGCACTATAACACAACACAAGATAAATTTGTCTTGAAGGCAGTCATTGCACTCTGCCTCTGTGTCTTTCCCTGCTTTCTAGATATCCACAATTCCAGGCTGGATTTGGGAAACAAAACGGGCAAATTAACACACACATCAAAATGACCATTAATCTTCTACAGTGTAGACCTGGGCTAATTAAGATGATGAATTTTAACTCTTGAGAACGTAAAAATGAAAACAAAATGGACCCTTGCGGGTCCATTTGGTTTCATAAAAATGAAACCAAATGGACCCTTGCGGGTCCATTTGGTTTCATTTTTACGTTCTCAAGAGTTACATCTGGTTAACCAACTTAACTGGGGACCGCCTGGCACCTGGGGGGCAAGTGACCATGACCTGAGCGCAAGTAGAACCTTGCACTTGCCCGATGGGCAAGTGTTTCGGAGACCTTAGTGTCAACCCCTGCATTAAAGAGCTTACAGACGGCGAGTAATAAATGGCGCATTCCATTTCATTTTCAATGTGACCGGCGTTTTGTGCTCAGAAAACGACCTGCGATAAAGAGAGCGTGTAACACCATTTGTCGTTTATCGCGCGGCGTCCAGTGATGTGTGTTGCGTGCTGTGTTGCTCGTTTCGTGCACACGTGAGAGATGTTTTTGAAAGCTCAATCCAGTGCGCTTTTTAAAAATGCCTGGCGTTAATCAACGGGCGATTTTCATAGAACCCATTACACGAAAGCCAAGCTTAGCAGATTATTCACAGAAATAAACGATTCAGGCTCTATGTTCCCTCAGCTCTATGTGTTTTGAGAATGGAGCAGAATTTACTGTATTGACTTATAGTTTAACATTTAGGCATGGTATGGTATGGTTTATTCTTTAATCCCTGATGGGAAACTGGTGCCTTCTTTCTCCTGCAAATCTTACTTTTTATTCCCGTGTAAAGCTCACCCCCTTTTGGAAATCATTTTTCGATACAATTAGCCTCGTTTTTGGTTTACTGTATCTCTATCCCCCTGTCCCTTAGATTAAATGTAGGGGAAGTGATTTCACTTTTGTCAGATATCACCCAAAAAATATTTTTTCCTGTTAAAATGCTCTATTATAAGGTGTGGAAACCATATATGGAGTTTCCCCCTCCCCCACGTTAGCAGAGGAGCTAATAAAAGTTCCCCAGGTGGTGGGTGAATTCTCCTCCAATCAGAATCGAGCAGCAGGTTCACATAGTGTAGCTACAAATCACTTACCCTACCTTTAAATAAATATCAGGCTGATGCAGTTCCATTTGCCTCCCTTATAGCGAGGCGGTGAATAAATACTGCTGCACTGGAAGAGCTCTAACCCTCCTCACACATCTTCATGGTTAAAAGGACTTATATCCTCTTTTATCCATTTAGGAAAAATAAAATATATGGTCACTTACCGGTCATAACCTTTATTATAGAACCTGGGAACGTTTTCTATCAATATCAATTCTTTAACCACAATTTAGAAAGATTTTTAACCATGGTCCAATATTTATACCCCCTCCACCAAATTCACAAAGCCTCACATAGGGGTGTGAGTTTGTGTATACTGTAATCACACCCATTCGGCCACTTGATATTTATTATCATTATTAGTATTTTTACCCAGAAATATAAATATATATATATATATATATATATATATATATATATATATATAAACCTACATTGTGGTCTACAGTATTTCCAGCTAAAACAACTTGTTTCAGTCAAATGTTTTCCAGAGTCAGTTCTGACCTGCTGCTGCTGAGCCTGTAGCTCCCTCTGCTGGTAGGATGAGGAACTGCAGTCAGTCCGGCTCTGTTAGAGAACAACATGAGCATTACTGTATGTTTAGCTCAGGGCTGCCCAAAAGGTAGATGGTGATCTACCAGTAGATCACACAGACCAGGCAGGTAAATCACATGACAGTCCCCTAAAATGTTAAGATATGTAACTCTTGAGGGCGTTACAATGAAACCAAATGGACCCTTACGGGTTTCATTTTACACTCTCAAGAGTTAAATTATAATTAAACATCTGAATTGCACAATTTCAAGAGTCCACACAATTAAAAAATGGAGAATAATTGTTATTTTGACCAACGTTTTGCCAGTTATGTCTCCCAATTGTGGACAAAAACGTGAAAGTTCTTAGTTTTGGGTGCAAAGAGACTAAACTCAACATCACAAACTGTCGACTCAAACTTCAAATACTGTTTTCAAACATCAGTAATAGTATATACAGGAAGACTTTCCAATTCTCTCCCTCTAATGGTGATGTCTTTAGTAAAATGTGAAAACATCACCATTCCGAAATCGCATTATTTCGAAATGAGTGGGGCTTCGGGATGGGGGTGTTTCTAAGTGGCGGTGTTTCGGAATGGCGGCCCGCCCCCCACCAGGTTTAACTATTTGAAAGCTCAAACTTTCTAGGGGTCTTGAAATGGATTTTCAGTCATGGAATAATCACATTTTCGATGTGTAGATCTTGTTGAGCCGATCATTTTGAAAGCAGCTCTCAGTTCAAAAAAGTGTGGACAGCCCTGATTTAGCTATACAAGCTCTACTACTCTACACTGTATGAGTTAACGTCATCCAGATATTCTACTGTCACTCCACAGCTTCTTTTACTACACACATTTTCAACATTTTAATGTCATTAATATACACCTTAGAGATGTTGTGTGGACATGATAAAAAAACATTTCCCCAATTCTGTATTTCCTAAAAATGGAGGTCTGAAAAAAATCATTAAAATGGTGAAATACAGTACATCTGATGACATCATCAAGATGTGTTTCACCATGTTAATGATTTTTCTTTCAGACCCCTTTTTCCTAAGAGGGTACAAATGGAACCAAATGGACCCACTAGGGTCCATTTGGTTGGTCTATGTTCCCTCAGCTCTATGTTCCCTCAGCTCTATGTTCCCTCAGCTCTATATTCCCTCAGCTCTATATTCCCTCAGCTCTATATTCCCTCAGCTCTATGTTCCCTCAAGGGTTAGGTGGAAATGAGTTATTAAAGGACCACTTCACCAGTTTTCAATGTATCTTCATATAACAGGTCCTCACCAATGTACATGATAAAATACCACTATTTATTTCTACTCAGTCTGTGTCTCACAGGAGGACTGTGGACAGTTCAGAAACTTCTTCCAATGACATCATCAATCTGCAGATTTTTTTAAACAATGTGTTTTTGAAAAAATATTCACATTTTTATTATCAGGAGTCCACTGTACCGAGACATCAGAGACACATACTGTCCACTGTACCAAGACATCAGAGACACATACTGTCCACTGTACCAAGACATCAGAGACACATACTGTCCACTGCACCGAGACATCAGAGACACATACTGTCCACTGCACCAAGACATCAGAGACACATACTGTCCACTGTACCGAGACATCAGAGACACATACTGTCTGTCCACTGTACCAAGACATCAGAGACACATACTGTCTGTCCACTGTACCAAGACATCAGAGACACATACTGTCCACTGTACCAAGACATCAGAGACACATACTGTCCACTGTACCAAGACATCAGAGACACATACTGTCCACTGTACCGAGACATCAGAGACACATACTGTCCACTGCACCGAGACATCAGAGACACATACTGTCCACTGTACCAAGACATCAGAGACACATACTGTCCACTGTACCAAGACATCAGAGACACATACTGTCCACTGCACCGAGACATCAGAGACACATACTGTCCACTGTACCGAGACATCAGAGACACATACTGTCCACTGTACCAAGACATCAGAGACACATACTGTCCACTGTACCGAGACATCAGAGACACATACTGTCCACTGCACCGAGACATCAGAGACACATACTGTCCACTGTACCAAGACATCAGAGACACATACTGTCCACTGTACCAAGACATCAGAGACACATACTGTCCACTGCACCGAGACATCAGAGACACATACTGTCCACTGTACCGAGACATCAGAGACACATACTGTCCACTGTACCAAGACATCAGAGACACATACTGCCCACTGCACCAAGACATCAGAGACACATACTGTCCACTGTACCAAGACATCAGAGACACATACTGTCCACTGTACCAAGACATCAGAGACACATACTGTCCACTGTACCAAGACATCAGAGACACATACTGCCCACTGCACCAAGACATCAGAGACACATACTGTCCACTGTACCAAGACATCAGAGACACATACTGTCCACTGTACCAAGACATCAGAGACACATACTGTCCACTGCACCAAGACATCAGAGACACATACTGTCCACTGTACCAAGACATCAGAGACACATACTGTCCACTGTACCAAGACATCAGAGACACATACTGTCCACAGATTACACAACTCTCAACGTGAGTTTGAAACTATGACCAACGAGGGAAAACTTCCATACCAATGTGCAAACACAGCAGCAAGATTTGTGCACTGTTGTGACGTAAGAAGATTGGCCAATGGAACACAACCACCGTAAGGACTACGATCTGTACTATCCAGAATGTCCCATGTAAACAGAGCTGCTACATTTAAACAGATAGTGAATCTGTTAGTTTTCTTCTTATTCTGCATGATCTGTCGAAGTAGCAATAAAAATGTTAGTGTATTAAAAAAAACTGAAAAGAGGAAATAAAGTTCTATGCCCTGTTATAGCATGTTATAACCTGTTGTAAAACAATGCAATAGAGCATACTGTCAGTAACTCTGTCTAGAAAACTCTCCAACTGTATATATTTGTCTCCATTTTCAACTGTTTTTATGTCACAAAACAATACAATAAAAACAGTTGAAAATGGCAACGCAAATGCCTGTTTTCTCATGTCAATAAAACTGCTTTGAATTGAAAATTGATTTGAATGTTACACGTCAGCAGTGGGTTACTGCTGGGTTTTTCAACGGTCACATGACAGTGACCAGCCAATCAGAATTAAGTATATTGGGACTAGCAGTTTTATAATGTATGTTTTGCAGCGTTGATGTTTTTACAGTAAAGCTCTGAACCAACCTGCTGGCATGAGGATGAGGATGAGGAGGAGGAGGATGATGATGTGTTTGTGTTCTGCTGGAGGACTCTCCTCCTCCTGATCTCCTGAGCCTGGTGGACTCTCCTCTGGACCTCCTGCTGGAACTGAAGCAGCTTCTGTTCTCTCTGTGTCCTCTGTGCTGTCTGCTGCTGCTCTGTCTGCAAGGCCAGGACCTGAGGAGATGTTCCACAGACACACAACACTAGAACCTGTCTGTAAGGCCAGGACCTGAGGAGATGTTCCACAGACACACAACACTAGAACCTGTCTGTAAGGCCAGGACCTGAGGAGATGTTCCACAGACACACAACACTAGAACCTGTCTGTAAGGCCAGGACCTGAGGAGATGTTCCACAGACACAACACTAGAACCTGTCTGCAAGGCCAGGACCTGTGGAGATGTTCCACAGACACACAACACTAGAACCTGTCTGTAAGGCCAGGACCTGAGGAGATGTTCCACAGACACACAACACTAGAACCTGTCTGCTGCTGCTCTGTCTGCAAGGCCAGGACCTGTGGAGATGTTCCACAGACACAACACTAGAACCTGTCTGTAAGGCCAGGACCTGAGGAGATGTTCCACAGACACACAATACTAGAACCTGTCTGTAAGGCCAGGACCTGAGGGAGATGTTCACCACACAGACACACAACACTAGAACCTGTCTGTAAGGCCAGGACCTGAGGAGATGTTCCACAGACACACAACACTAGAACCTGTGGAGATCAGGGGTGGATCTAGGCATGGGCATGGGGGGGGCAATGCCCCCCTAAATGCCCAGTCTGCCCCACCAAACATGATGGCATGGAAAACAACACAAGATATTTCAAATTAAAGTGCTTATATGTTATTTAAAATGATGTGAAACACTACTACTGCTGTGTCACCACTAAACCAACAGCATTTCATCATTGAAAACAGAAAACTCTCTGAGTCAGACCTTTAGCTTTATGCATGCTGCGTGTCTGTTGCAACTTCAACAACAACTGATGTTATTATTGATGCTTTACTTGACTAATAAAAGTCCTGGAACTGAAAATGTTATGGGTGCGACTTTATCGCCCGTGTCGCTTCGCGCCATGGGCGATGAAGCCGCACCCATACCATTTTCTCCTCCCCCCCCCCCCCCCCCCCCCCCCCCCCCCCCCAATTGGGAAATGTTACATCCGCCCCTGGTCGAGATGTTCCACATAGACGGAAAACGATAGAAGAAATGACCTACCTGGGTTCACCAGAAAGATTTGCTTCTCAGTCCTGGAAGCAAATCTTTCTAGTGATAGGATAGCCAATAACGTAACTTATTACATGGCTTGAATGAATGCTCCAATCAGAAGTCGGCGTTCTGGTCACGTGAGCGGTAAGATATGTTGCTATAACTCACCGCTCCACTCTATATCTGACCAATCAAAAGCCAGTGTTCTGGTAATGTGAGCGGTAACATATTACACTATAGCTCACCGTCCCGCACTATATCTGACCACTGCATAATCAAGGTCCCCAAAGTCCAAACAGCTGTGCTCACAGCTTGCGTGCTTCTGCATTTACTACCATGTTTATGTTGCGGGTCCATTTGGTTTCATGTTTATGTCCTCAAAGAGTTACATCTGATTAACCAACTCTCCATCATTTAGCCTGGGGACCACCTGGAACCCTCTCAGGGACCACTGTAAGCCATGTAATAAGCGGGATAACACCCTTCGAACCGGTGATTTGTTTCCTAACAACAGTTAGGAGTGTTATCACGTCTTATCCCTTACTCATGACATTTCTGCTGTGGATTTTTATCAAACAAATGTTTTGCAGATAGAAAGGGGATAATTCAACCTTTTCATACAGCTGTAATTTTGGTGAGTTTAAGGTTGTTTAATGAAAGCAACTCAGATGAAAATTGCCAGATTCAGCCCAATTATAAAGGAAATGTAGAGTTGCATTGTGGCTAGTTCTGTTCCTAGTTTTTAGCTGAGGTCCAAATAGGTTTTATGTTTTGTTTTATTGTCAGCACTGCAATAACTGAGGGGAAATTGCATTTCATGTTCTCTCTGGGTACTTTTACATGCACAGAATCTATTCGGAATATAATCTATTCAACATAGAATCAGCCATGTAAACACCTTGCACGGAATAGAATATCCCATTCAGAATGAAATTCCATTCATAACATGAGGGCTGCTATAATAATCCTGTTTGTTTGCTACCATATAAACACCTAATTCTGAATGTCTTGGACATTCAGCTTGGATTTAGGGTGACTGGATCCAAGAACAGTTGATTTGAGGGACAGAAGAATTGCACGTGGGACAAGTACAGAAACATGCACATTATTAACATCTTGATGTCATATTTATGTGTTGAAATACCATATATTATTTCATTTGAGATTGGGGGAACGTGAGGCCTACGACCGACGTCATCAATTACTCTGTGCTCGATATATAAGCCTCGCGGCCGTCCGACCCTCTCCTAGGACGGCAAAACGCAGCTCTTGGCGTCGTGTCACAACGTGGACGAGAGGTGAGTGAGATTCATGGATTGTAAGTTTGTTTGCATGGAATGTGCTTATACAATGACACCTACTGGCCAGTGGCCATCATATACTTTTTGCCTGTGATCCAAAAGTGAAAATAGATCTTTTCACTGCACCCAAATTATAGTGTGGTAATTTTCACTTCATCCTAATGGATTTCCTCAGATCGTCCTTTCTGTTAATTCAAGACATGGTTCATAGAATGATATTGATCCTAGTTAAAAAAAAAAAAAAAAAAAATCCTATATGACTCTCCTATAAAACTTTGGAACAAATCCTATTTGCTATCCAGTGGGAATCCAATAAGCTTGCTTTCTTTCTTTCTTCCTTTCTTCCTTTCTTCCTTCCTTCCTTCCTTCCTTCCTTCCTTGTATAATATATATAGAGAGAGATATGTGTGTGTATATATGTAGATTCTCACAAGGTCTTAAAATATCCCATACAATTTGTATAAAGAATCCAGGATTCCCTGGCTATCCAATATGATTTGTTTGCAAATCGCATAGGATTTCGTTAGTGTCATTGGAATTATAGTTTTGATTAGATTTAGTCTAGGGATTCATGGAAACTGTAGCTCTTTGGGAAGGTTCTAAATAATAAGGGTAATAATAACAATAATGCTCAATGCTTCATTTCCCTACAGAAACCCAATGGAGTGGACTGAGGGCCATGACTCGGTGTTGTGTAGGGAGGTCCGTTTTAGGGAGCCCTACACACACAAGAGGGGGAGCAATGAGAGGGGCAAGATCTGGTCCGAGATAGCGGATTCCCTAAACGGCTCAACTGAGCTTAAATTTAAAGTTACTCAAAGGAGCGTCAGGGGATATAAATTGATAGAAACAAAATGGAAAAAAAAAGAACACAGCGGAAGAGCGAAGCAGTGGGACATCTGATGTCCCCACTGAGCTGGATGTCCTGCTGGAGGAGATCTCTGAGAAGGAGCAGGCGGCTGAGGAGGCTCGGAGTGCGTGCTCGGCGGACCAAAGGAGGACCCAGGCAGACCGAGCAGCAGGTACTGAATTAACCTATAGATGAGCACACACACACGCACACAAGCAGGCATGTACACTATCTAATGTATATGCTTCTTTGTATCCACAGCAGAGGAAGTAAGGAAGAGGGCAATGGAAAAGGTGGGGGAGACGAGAAGAAGGAGCGGAGAAGAGGAAGAGAGTGAGGGGAAAAGAAGAAGGAGTGGAAATGACACTATAGAGTATTTGAGAGAGAAGAGTGAGGGGGAGAGGGCATTTAAGGAAAGGGAATTGGAGTTGAGGAGGGAAGAGCTGGAAGTTAGGAGAGCAGAATTGGACCTGAGGAGGACGGAGCAGGGCCAGCTGATGGAGGTGGTGCGATCCATGCAGCAGCAGCAACAGCAACAACAAAATATGTTGGGCATGTTGCTGCAGCAACAACAGCAGCAAGGTCAAGCCATGCTTTCCCTAATGAGTCAAATACTCAAGAAGTAGGTGTCTCATTAGGGAAAGCATGGCTTTATTTTTTGTTTTATTGATAATCATTTGTTGGTTTATGCCTTGTTTTGTAATATTTTCTTTAATTGTATACATTCTTGGAACCATTATGGCAGAATTTCTTTTATAATCTTTGTTTTCTGCGAGATGCCTTATTTATATTTTGTAGAAAAATAAAAATAAACCATCATTCATTCAAGGAGATCATGTATCTTATTTGTATAATGAAGGGCTATTATCCAAGAGAAAATAGAATAATTTGATGTTTAGCATGTGATGGGCAAAAATGTTTGCAACCAAAAGGGATATCAGAAAAGCTCACGCTGACAGTAATATATAGACACAGCTAAATATGTATTGGTAGGCATTTCTGAATGAAAGGCAGAACTGCTTAATTTTGAAAGAAGAACCTTCTAAATACTCTATTGTATTCTACCCCTCACTGATTATGTTCTTGATGACAGGTATTCCACAATACATTTGTTATGAAAAGAACGAGACAAAGGCTGATGCTCACATTCAACATTCTTTATGCGCATGTGTTGAATGGCAATAGAAATCACAACTCAGAAATCAATAAATGGAACTGAAAAAAGAGAACATAGGGGGAAAAAACACTAGGCAAAATACTGCATAATATGGGGAGGGTCAAGGCCAAAGAAAAGGGAGGTCTGGTTCCCGTACAGACACGTGAGTGCATTTCTCAAAAGAGCAGAAACTATGTACTGCTTCCCCACAGAGCTCATACCGAGTTTCAAATTCTTCTTGAAGTCTATAAACTTAAAGTAATTTGAGATGTCCCCAAAAATCCATTCCACAGCCACCCTGACCTCACTCATGGCCTTGTTGTAGGCCATCATCTGGGGTGTCAGATGAGGATTCCTGAAGGGGCCCTGGAGATGAGTTCGCAGGGGGTAGGCCGGGTCCCCATAAAGGCACATCCTCTGACCTGCTGAAGTAACAGGAAGGTTACAATTAGCTTATTCATTTCAATACATTTCGATACATTATATCCTTATTGTGAAGCTATTCAGTGCCTATTCTGCACTGTTCACTGCAAGTGATTAAAACAAGCAGTTTTGTGTCATTCAGTTATGCAATTAATGATTGCGTAAGGCTTTTGTTTGTTTCTTACTAGGGGAGACTGCATGGGTCTCTAGGACAGGTAGCCATCCAGACTCCGCCAGCATCCCCGCATCATGTTTCTTTCCCTCTGTGAAGATGCAAAGGAATAATGTTAGCAAAGTATTGTGATCATAGGCTATATGACTATTCATTTACTCTAAGATGGCCTAAGCCTGACCAGCCAGCCCCCCCTATTCACCCACCTGCATGAAACAAGGTTGGTGATATAGGAGTGGCTGGCTGGCCAGGCTATCCATGTTGGCCTGTGCTGCAAATATGAAAATATGTATGCTTACCAAATGGACCATACAAGCTGGCTATTAGGCCGTTTGGGATCACTGTTGACTGAAATTTGAGGCTGTGGACTCGCTTGTGACCATTGTACAGCACCCGCTGGTATTGGCCTGGTCTGCAGATGGGCCTCACGGTTCCGTCAATGAAGCCAAAACAGTTGCTGAGTGGGGCCCCCCTCTCACGGATCCGGTCAGCATACTGTTGGAGAGCCTCAGGGTGTAGAATGTTGTGGTTCCACTGTGTGAGCCTGGTACTATGGTGGTCAAATATATAATCCAACACTGTGTTGGTTGCCATGCTCAGCACAGGGACCTGACGCCCCCCAAATCTGGACATCATGTTGCTGTAGCGACACGGGTATGCCAGCCTCCTCAGCAGCATGCAGAGACCCTCCATGCCCCCCACTACACTACCCTGGGGACAGGTGAACCTTTCCGGGATTCGTAGTGCTTCAGCCAGCACTGGGAGGTCACTCTTGTGAACCCGGAATTCAGCCACACACTCATCATCCACCATAGTCTCCAGATCGAATTTTGGGTGTGTGGTGGGCAGATCTAAATTATTAGATGTGTTGAGGTCATACAGGAGGACAAATTCCTCATCGGAAACAAGCCCATCATCAAGGGCCAGCAGCAGGTTGTCTCTTGCACGTCTGAAGGACATTTTTGTAGGTCTGATTGCGAGGTTGAGAGGCCTGATTGTTTTTGGGTGGGCCATTTATATGATTTGGACTTGATTGTTAAATGCAATGCATGTGGGTCCTTAATTGAAGAACCTGACCACCTGGAATAGATTTAGATCATCACCCAATGTGTTGCCATACATGGACATCTGTGTAATGTGTTGGCACAAACCCATATGATAATGCAAATGGAACTATGATTTCATGTCATAACCATGTTCATTGAGACACATTGTCATTCAAATTACAATTCTCTTTCCACTGTTGAATAATGTGTTGCTATCCTCTGAATTTACACACAAGACTGGTAGCATATGAAACCGGGTTTATTGCAACAGTTTTGTAAGACTACAATTGCCTCAGCACCCTCCTCTTCTCAATTCAATTCAATTCAATTCAATTCAATTCAATTCAAATGAGCTTTATTGGCATGATAAAACAGACATTTACAGAGTCACAAAACAATACAATAAAAACAGTTGAAAATGGGGACAAATATATACAGTTGGGGGGGGGGGGGTACAACAACATTTTTTTGCTACTTCAAGACAGATCATGCAGAATAAGAAGAAAGACTAACAGGTTCACTATCTGTTTAAATGTAGCAGCTCTGTTTAATCATGTCCACCTCTCACTGTTAATCATGTCCACCATGAAAATGCACGCACTGTTAGCGCAGGACACTGTCTTATGATGGTGTTTACATTTGACACGTGCTGTGTAGGAGACTAGTCACCATGGAAACCAGGGGAAGCCACTTTTGTCACGTGCTGCATAGACGTGTCACCATGGGAACCAGTGACATCATTGGGAAGGGTGTGGCCTCGTCAACGTCGGCTGCTTTCTTAACCATGTTGGGCTTCTGTTGCAACGGCAACGGACCACGCCCACATCCGCTCCGTCTCGTCCACGGCCTAGCTCAATCTTAAAATCCCATATATTATTTCATTTGAGCACCGACGGCTGTTCAGTCGTCTTTGTAAGACTATAGAGAGTGTATTTCTCAGGACCAACCGTTTGTGGACAATACAGAACTGGAGCAAATATAGAGGAACAAAGAGGATGTTTTACAGCATATTAGGATCCAATATTTCATATTTATGTGCTGAAATACCATATATTATTTCATTTGAACACTGACAGCCGTCCTGGTAAGACTAAAGACGAAGGGACTGTCCCATGCAAAGAGGGACATCACCTTACTTGGACTACACTATTGTATTGTCCACCATCTAAACACTTGGGGAATGAGTTCTGTATTCCATGTAAACAGGGGGGTATAAATCTATATTTGGAATAATAGTATTCAGTCTGAATAGATTCTGTGCATGTAACAGTACCCTATGTATGCAATTACTTGAGGAATTGACAAATCAACTCTAGTATGGTGGTTTTCAACCAGTGGTCCCTGAGAGGGTTCCAGGTGTCGTCCCCAGGCTAAATGATGGAAAGTTGGTTAACCAGATGTAACCAAATGGACCCTTGCAGGTCCATTTGGTTTCATGTTTACACTCTCAGAAGAGTTAAAATATTCATCATGTGAATTATCCCAAGTCTACACAACTAGAGAATGTAAAAGATTAATGGTCATTTTGATCTGTATGTTGGACTGTTTGGTTTCCCCTAAATCCAGCCTGGAATTGTGGACCAAAAAACAAAATAAATCTTTAGTTTTGGGGTCTGTGAGGCTAAAATGTCATCACGGTGGTCCTCCGTGGCTCAAATGCTGAATAAATAGTGGTCCCTGGTGTGAAAAGGATTTAAAACCATTGGTCTAGTATTAACTAGTATGCCACCAAAATGTGGAATGCCCTACCAACAGTCATAAAGGCATGTGAATCCCTTGACTCCTTCAAAACCGCTCTCAAAGGGCACCTACAGATGCCTGCAATTCGAAACTGTCCTCTATAAAACACTTGCCCATCGGGCAAGTGTCTCAGAGACGGGTTTTCAACAAGTGGTCCCTGAGAGGGTTCCAGGTGGTCCCCAGTTAAGTTGGTTAACCAGATGTAACTCTTGAGAACGTAAAAATGAAACCAAATGGACCCTTGCGGGTCCATTTGGTTTCATTTTTACACTCAAGAGTTAAAATTCATCATCTTAATTAGCCCAGGTCTACACAACTAGAGAATGTAGAAGATTAATGGTCATTTTGATCTGTATGTTAATTTGCCTGTTTTGTTTCCCAAATCCAGCCTGGAATTGTGGATATCTAGAAAGCAGGGAAAGACACAGAGGTCTTGCCCGATCGGGCAACCAGGTAGCAGTCTTCACTTGCCCCAACATTTTTTTTACTTGCCCCGGGCAAGCGGGCAAGTGTTAGTGTCAAACCCTGCATTCATTCATTCATTCATTCATTCATTCAACTCACAAATGGGTGTTGCAGCAGTTCGTGTCCGTCCTCCACCCAGACTCCAACGGCCGCCACGGCATGGTTCCGCTCGGCCAGGACCAGCGACCCGCTGCTACCGGGCCTGGGGACCCCCCTGTTCCCCGGCAGACCCCCCGAGCCGCTGCTACCGGGCCTGGGGACCCCCCTGTTCCCCGGCAGACCCCCCGACCCGCTGCTGCCGGGCCTGGGGACCCCCCTGTTCCCCGACGGACCCCCCGAGCCGCTGCTGCCGCCTCTCCTGTTCATCCCTGCAGATTGAATGAATGAAATTTTTATTAACCCATTGTGTCCTCCTGTCTAGATTTCTAGTTTCTAATATTCAAAGATTTGCACCACGTTTTCACAATTTTTCAAAAATAGCAGATATACAAGCTCATAGCGCGCCACTCGGTGGCGCGCTATGAGCTTGTAGATCTGCTATTTTTGAAAAATCATTGTGTCCTCCTGTCTAGATTTCTAGTCTCTAATATTCAAAGATTTGCACCACGTTTTCACGATTTTTCAAAAATAGCAGAGATACAAGCTCATAGCGCGCCACTCGGTGGCGCGCTATGAGCTTGTAGATCTGCTATTTTTCAACAGTTAAAACATAATGCTGAGAACACCAAAACGCATTCAGTACACAAAGGGTTGACAGAGATGAGAGTTACAGTACAAGTCAAGTCCACACTGCAACAAAACTGATAACAGCTTGGAGAATTACAGTACAATTCAAGTACAACTGCATCAAATCTGACAGAGCTGATTGGACACACTAGTTAAGCATACACTTGTTTACAATAGTGTCCAACTTGTTCATTTCATTAAGGCATTCAAATACATACAAAACAACTACTTCAGTGAAGTCAGAAGCAGCAAATCATGGAGGTAAAATCATAGTGGAGGTAAAAAGGGAAAAGGGAACAGCACGTCTGGATTATAATGGTTTAATGTGGATTATTCATTTATAACAGGGGTTTTCAACAGGTGGTCCCTGAGAGGGTTCCAGGTGGTCCCCATACAGGCTAAATGATGGAAAGTTGGTTAACCAGACGTAACTCCTGAGAATGTAAAAATGAAACCAAATGGACCCTTGCGGGTCCATTTGGTTTCATTTTCACACTCTCAAGAGTTAGAATATTCATCATCTGAATTAGCACATCTGAAATAGCATATTTAATTAAGAAGTCTACACTGTTTTGTTGGCAAAATCCAGCCTGGAATTGAGAAAAAAAAAAAAAAAAAAAAAAATCTTTAGTTTTAGGTCTCTGGCTACCCAGATAGCAAAATGCATTGATTCAACGTTGAATTTTGGTTATCTAACCAAAATTCAACGTTGAATCAATGCATTTTGCTATCTGGGTAAAATGTCATCAAATGATGGTCCTCCGTGGCTCAAACTCTTAATAAATAGTGGTCCCTGGGATGAAAAAGGTTGAAAACCACAGCTGTAGACTCACCTCCAACAACACGTCTGGATTATAATGGTTTAACGTGGATTATTCATTTATAAAGCTCTTAATATCTGCTCCATTATTGATAATTCCTCTGTGTTTATATGTTTAAATGTTTAAATGCTGCTGTTAGAGTTGGACTAACTTTATAAATAAACTAACTTTACTAGAACTCTGTGTAACAGACAGTAGAAAACGTTTTGTTTAGTTTACCGTGACTGTAGCAGTTTCTTCTAAAACTTCCAACCGTCCGCCTCGTCCGTGACGTCATTAATGTGCGACTGCTGCTGCTCGCGCGACAGTGTTGCCAACCCGAGATAGATCTGTGTTGCCAACTGCCGAAAATCCACTAGAATGCGCTAGAGCGCGCTAGAGCAGTGGGTTTTCAACCATTTTCACACCAGGGCCCACGCCCCACTGTGTGTATTCTGCATTTTAGCCACGGAGGACCACCATTATGTTGAGTTTAGTCTGTCGGACTAATTTGGGAGAGATATGAGGTAGTTTAAATATAATTTAACTCCTGGGAGGAAAGGAGGACAAATTGTGAAAAACGAGGGTTTTATCTCTGGCGCCTGTCAACCAATTTCACCCCAACTCACCAGCCAAAAAGGGGGAATCTAAATATAGCGACAAATGCGCCAAGTTGGCAACACTGACCGTCCACCTCGTCCCTGTCGTATTTATTGTGCGACTGCTGCTCATGATGCGACGGTGGCTGCCTAGCAACCAGAGCCAGCTAGTGTCAGCGTTGCGACATTAAGGGGTCAGAAACTGAGCCGCTCGAGCTGCTGTTCATGCAGCCTGAATAGGGACAAACCGGAGTTCGAAATGCATTGTTGTTCAACGAGGGGCGACGCTAATAAGAGCTATTTTATGCATGTTTTCAACATGTCAACGGTATTAATAGCATTAATAGTACAGTAACATTGCTACTGTACAATATATTTTTATGTTTTTATGTTGTTTATGTATTTAAGATCATTAACGCTGAGGCTGTTGCCTCCTGGGCCCAATGCATTTCTGCCTATGCTTCAGGTCCAGGACTTGTCCCTGTTTGTTGTCCCCATTCCCTATTAAAGTCTAAGTAGAAGAGCCGCCATTGGACTGACCCCACGAAGTGGACGGAGTTGTCGTAACTCTGTATATACTCTATAGCAGCAACCAGAGGAGAACAGACGCCGCTTGTGCTTAAAAAACAAACAAACGTGGAGTCTGGAGACCCCCAGTGGTGTTTGATGGGATGACATGCAAAAACACAAACCTTTTCCAACATTAAAACTCTGGATAGAGTCACCTCCTTCAAATTCCTAGGGACCACCATCCATGAATCCCTATCCTGGGAATTAAACACTAGCCTCATCATAAGCAAATCCCATCAGCGTCTGTATTTCCTACGGCAGCTCAAGAAGTTTAAAGTCAGTCAAGCAGCAATGACTCACTTCTATAGGGCCACCATTGAGAGTGTTCTCACCTTCTCCATGCTTGTCTGGTTTGGTCACACAACCTCTCAGGACAAGACCAAGCTGGAAAGAGTAGTGCGACGGGCATCTAAAATCATAGGATGTAACCTCCCTACACTTTCCTCACTCTTCAACACTAGAATAATCAGGAAAGCAAACAAAATAATAACTGATAATTCCCACCCCGCACACCACCTCTTCAATCTCCTACCATCAGGCAGGAGATACCGAAGTATTAATTGCTCAACATCTCGCTTCAGAGATAGCACTTACCCTGTAGCTATTAGACACTTAAACTTGTCTCGTTAGTTTACCGTTGTAATGATGCATGTACAGTATGTAACAACATGCAATGCATATAGCACTTTAAAAATCGTGTAATTTCTATGCTGCTGGTCTTTGCACTGTAATGTCTTCTTGTTGTCTTCTGTATGTATGTTGTCTGTATATGTTGAGCATGAACCAAGACAAATTCCTATCAACATCTGTTGACATGGCAATAAAGTTCTTGAATCTTGAATCTTGAATCTTTCTTCTTCTTCCTTCTTCTTCCTTCTTCCTTCTTCCTTCTTCTTCTTCTTCTTCTCATTTTTAATTTTATATAACCAGTCTATAAATCATTAGCAATCTTACTGTCCCTTGAATAAAAATAACTAGTGATTTATTACCAACAGTAAAGAAAGATCAGCCAGGATTCTAACTACAAACAAACTTAAGGGACAATTTGTATTTATTTATTTATTAATTTGTATTTAAGAGGACAAAAAAAAGTCTGGCTTTAAGTAATCATGTGATGTCATGATTCTGAATCAATTCCATGCCTGGAATGCATTCAGAATCAGCCATATCTCTCCCCAAAATACACTGACTTCATCTCTGTAGGGCAAGTTGCTCTACTTACCTGCCCCTAGCAACCAGGGGCGGATCTAGGCATGGGGGGGGCAATGCCCTCCTAAATGCCTAGACTGCCTAAACAAACATGATGGCATGCAAAACAACAGATATTTCAAATTAAAGTGCTTCTATTTAAAACGATGTGAACCACTACTACTGCTACTAACTAACTACAGCTGTGTCACCACTAAACCAACAGCATTTCATCATTGAAAACAGAAAACTCTCCGAGTCAGACCTTTAGCTTTATGCATGCTGCGTGTCTGTTGCAACTTCAACAACAACTGATGTTATTATTGATGCTTTACTTGACTAATAAAAGTCCTGTGACTGATGGTATGGTATGGGTTCTGTAACTGATGGTTACAGGACCCATGGGTGCGGCTTCATCGCCCGTGGCGCTTCATTTACAATTAGGAAATGTTACATCCGCCCCTGGTATGAACCCAGAGTCATTTCAGACTGTCAAAGTGGGCAGGGGTGAAGTGGGTTCAATGAGTAAGAGACCATAGTAGTAGCATGACCAGTGTGACCAAATGTATAAACATCAAATGTAAAAACATCAAATTCAAATTAGACCACAAACCAGGTGGAAATTAGCTTTTTATTATGACAAAAAGAACACCAATTATTTTATGAGGCTAGTATTTTTACAGGCATTTACAGACATTATAATTAAGCAACAGGCCTCAGAAACACAATTAAAAAACACATACGTGGTGTAACTTCATGTCATTATTTTGCACCGTCAAAAAAAAAGAAAACATTTGCTAATCGATTTGACAGACCAAAATGTCTTCCAGTCAAATACAGACATTAAAAAAACCTCAACATATTGTACATAAAAAACGTTCTGACATAAGAAAGTAGAATCACATGCTGTAATTTAACCATCTGAACTGAAGTCAGTATGTAGCTATCATTCATCTAGCCCTTAGTGTCCTGAACGCATTTTGGTGTTTTATCTGTTGAAAAATAGCAGATCAACAAGCTCATGTCGCGCCACCGAGTGGCGCGACATGAGCTTGTTGTTCTGCTATTTTTGAAAAATTGTGAAAATGTGCTGCAAATTTCTGAATACATTATTTTGGAAGCAAACATTTTTAACTCAAATTTTTGCTTCTGGGGGATCCCTAGAACAACATGTTTTCAGATTAGGGTCTGCAGCCAAATATGGATAATTCTGGTGGTCCTTGGCATGAAACATGTTAAGCATCACTGACACAGGAACGTGGATTTTTCAGAGAAACTAGAATCTGTCAGAATCTAGCATCAGAAACTAGAAACTAGTCACAAACTAGAATTTACTGTCAGAAAGTACAACCAGGTGTCAAATAGAATATATTCTTAGATTTGCGCATCATTTTTCACATTTTTTCAAAAATAGCAGAACAACAAGCTCATGTCGCGCCACTCGGTGGCGCGACATGAGCTTGTTGATCTGCTATTTTTCAACAGATAAAACACCAAAACGCGTTCAGGACACAAAGGGCTAGTTCAGTGGTTTTCAACCTTTTTCATACCAGGGCCCACTATTTATTCAGCATTTTAGCCACGGAGGACCATCATTATGATGTTGAGTTTAGTTTCTCGGACCCAAAACTAAGGACTTTCAAGTTTTTGTCCATAATTTAGGAGAAATAACGTTGGTCAAAATAACAATTTAAACAATACATTTTCTAAATGTGTAGATTCTTGAAAATTAAGTCATTCAGATGTTTGCATATGATTTAACTCTTGAGAGCGTTAAAATGAAACCAAATGGACCCGTAAGGGTCCATTTGGTTTCATTTTAACGCTCTCAAGAGTTACAGATCTATATAAGGGTTTGTTTGGTTACCGACTGTCCATCATTTATCTGGGGACCACCTGGAATCCTCTCAGGGACCACTGGTGGTCCCCGGACCACTGGTTGAAAACCTCTGATCTAGTTGCATTAGGACCACACTAGGGATGGGACGATGTACGCTATTAAACAAAAAAAAAAACACTCCCAATAATAATCACATGAGATTCAATCCAATCTCATATTTCATTGTGTGTGGGACAGTGGGACCCCCTCTGGTGTTTTAAGGATTAGCTAACTGATATTTTTTCAATAGCTGAAGCTAATGTTTTCAATAGGTAAAACCAGAGCCATAGAGTATGACAGAGTTACGCCAACTCCGTTCACTTCATGGGCAGGGGTTGACACTAAGGTCTCTGAGGCACTTGCACATCTGGCAAGTGCAAGTCAGGTTCTACTTGCCCTCAGGTCATGGTCACTTGCCCCCCAAAAATATATTCTAAATTTTGCAGATGTAACTCTTGAGAACGTAAAAATGAAACCAAATGGACCGGCAAGGGTCCATTTGGTTTCATTTTTACGTGGATGAGACCAAATGGACCCTTTTTTACGTTCTCAAGAGTTAAAATTCATCATCTTAAATAGCCCAGGTCTGCACAACTAGAGAATGTAAAAGATTAATGGTCATTTTGATGTGTATGTTAATTTGCCTGTTTTGTTTCCCAAATCCAGCCTGGAATTGTGGATATCTAGAAAGCAGGGAAAGACACAGAGGCAGAGTGCAATGACTGCCTTCAAGACAAATTTATCTTGTGTTGTGTTATAGTGCACTAAGTTGCACACTTGCCCGATCGGGCAACCAGGTAGCAGTCTTCACTTGCCCCACCATTTTTTTTTACTTACCCCGGGCAAGCGGGCAAGTGTTAGTGTCAAGCTTTGATGGGGTCAGTCCAATGGAGGCTCTGCTACTTGGATTTGAATAGAGAATGGGGACAACAAACAGGGACAAGAAGTTCTGGATCTGAAGCAGACTCAGGCAACCGCCCAGCTTTAATTATCTTAAAAACCCTTTATTTTAGATTATTTTTTAGTGATAATACTACAACATAAATGGGAGCACGATGGGAGCATGTGGAAAAGAAGTGTTTTATTCATTTGCGTACTGCAGGGGTTTTCAACAGGTGGTCCGGGGACCACCAGTTGTCCCTGAGAAGGTTCCAGGGGGTCCCCAGGCTAAATGATGGAAAGTTGCTTAACCAGATGGAACTCCTGAGAATGTGAAAATGAAACCAAATGGACCCTTGCGGGTCCATTTGGTTTCATTTTCACACTCTCAAGGAGTTCAAATATTCATCATCTGAATCAGCACCACTTAATTAAGAAGTTTACACTGTGTTTTGTTGACAAAATCCAGCCTGGAATTGTGGACAAAACCAAAATAATTCTTTAATTTTAGTTCTTTGGTGTGAACATGTGTAATCAAATAGTGGTCCTCTGTGGCTCAAATGCTGAATAAATGGTGGTCCCTGGACTGAGTGAAAAAGGTTGAAAACCCCCTGGTGTCCTCCTGTATGTACAGTATTATTATGGTGTGCTGTCGTCATGGTTACCATCCTCTGCTCTGGGCAGCTCCAGTCTCTCACACTCTGTCAGCTTCAGGCTCAGGTACTGAGCGATCTCATTAGGATCTGTGTGGAGAGAGGCAGGGACGTTCTGGAGGACAAAACAAACACATCTCATTAGTCTTGTGGCAATATACCGGTATTACCGTTTATCGCGATATTGGAAATCAATACCGAGTAATATCGTTGGGTCTGTGAAAAATATCGAATACCGAATATCGTCAAATACCGGCATTATACTGTATTCTATTAAAATATGAGCAATGAGACTTAATTGTAACTATACAAACAATTTTCATGTTACACACATGCCTAAACTAGCCCTTATTTGGGCTAGGCTTTTTATTTATTTATTATTATTTATTTTATTTTATTTGATATGGACATAACAAATACATTGCTCTTTGCACAGAAGCACAGAAAGTAGATGTCTTGTTTTACAGTGAGTTAGCACAAGTGCTAGTTTTCACCACTGGTCCATAGGAGACTTTTCTAAAAGATATATATATATATATATATATATATATATATATATAATTTAAAATACATCCAATTGCAAAATACATCCAATTTAAAATACATCCAATCAGTACAAAAAAAAAAAAAAATCTAATATATTCAGCAAAATTACATAATCTTTGTTACAGAAGCAGAAGCATACACAGTTCTCTGGTGACGAGCCAAGAGCTATACATGTGAGCAAATTTGAGTTGATTTAAGCCAGTATTTGAGTTCTCTGTAAAACACATTATCATCAGTTTCTAATTTCAGAGCCGTGGGCAAGGAGTTCCACTGGTTTGCTCCCTTTACTGAAAAGGCAGACTGCCCAGATGAGTTGTTACATCTGGGAACAATACAGTTACCACTCGTTGAGGCTGGTGTATTTGAGTTGTTACACCTGTAGGAACAATACAGTTACCACTTGTTGAGGCTGGTGTATTTGCTCTACCTGAGCTCAGCAGTCTAACTATCAGTCCAGAGAACAGTGGTGAAACATGACCATGTAGACATTTAAAAACAAGTTTGGTGTTAGAAAAGAACACAAAATTTTCAAAAGTAAAAAGGTTGTGCTTTTTTAAAACGCCACAAAGGTGCCATCTCATCGGCTTTTGATCCATAATTTTTATAGCCTGTTTGTATACTGATGTAATGGGTTTCAGGACTGTTTGAGAGGATTGTGACCATGTTGTTATGCTGTATGATAGATGTGAGAAAATCATAGCATGCATGTATAGCAGTGCTGTTTTAGCTGATAAATCCCTTCTGATATGGCGGAAACAGTTTAGATTAGGTTTTACCTTCTTGCATATGTGTTTAACCTGTTTTTCAAATTTTAGATTTTTGTCCAAGATTATTCCTAGATATTTTACTTCACTCATTTCCATAAGGGTTTCATTTTTAATGTGCACTTCAAAAGTATCTGCAGCAGGCCTACTGCGGAGGGAGATACACATTGAAACTGTTTTTTTTACATTTAGTGTTAATTGTGAGGACTCTAGCCAATTTGAAATTTTCTCCAATTCCTTTGTCAGAAGCGCAGCTGCCATGCTAGCTGTTTTAGCCGATGTATATATGGCAGTGTCATCAGCATACATCTGACAACTGACGCCTGGACAGATATTTGGGAGGTCGTTAATGTACATGGTGAACAACAGTGGCCCGAGCACCGAACCTTGAGGTACCCCCATATTATTAGGGAGCAGAGTGGATTTATCCCCGTTGACCCTAACACACTGATGTCGCCCTCCTAGATATGACCTAAACCACTGTAAAGATCCTGCAGATATATTGAAGTGTCTTAATTTAGATAGCAGGACTCCATGATTGACGGTGTCAAAGGCCTTTTTCAGGTCCAGAAACACCGTCCCCACAACATGTCCCCCCACCAGTAGACCTTTGAACCTGTCAAGTAAATAGCAGTTAGCTGTCTCTGTGGAATGTTTAGGCCTGAACCCAAACTGCTGTGGGTGCAGTAGTTGTCTAGACTCTAAATATTCTGTTAATTGCATGGCCACAATTTTTTCCAATATTTTTGAGACTACAGGTAGAAGTGCAATGGGTCTATAATTGCTAGCCAAATCCTTGTCTCCTGACTTATGGATTGGGACTATTATTGCTGTTTTCCAGCTCTCTGGGAACGTATTTGTTTTTATTGATTGATTAACCAAGTAGGTAATAGGCTCAAGCAAGCAGGTCTGATTTCTTTTTATTAGTTCACAGTATAAACTGTGTATGTCCTTGGACATAGATGTACTCATATTTGTGATACATTTTTTGACTGTATCACAAGGTACCTCTTTGATTTGAAAATTGTCAGGATGGACTTTGTCAGTCTCTTCTAAGGGACGAAATAAAACTGGAGTTGGAAACAATGTATTTCCAACTCCAGTTTTTCCCTATTTAGGCTGCTTTAACAGCAGAGCGCTCAGTTTCTGACCCCTCAAAGTCGCAAATTCTGAGAACTAGGTGACTGGTGGAGCGTTCCAACTCTGATTGCCGTCAATACCGGTAATATCGAATATCGAGCTAATTAAGACATTATCAATACCGATATTAAAAAATCAATACCGCCCAAGACTACATCTCATTAGAGAGGCTGCAGGGACGTTCTGGAGGATAAAACAAACACATCTCATTAGAGAGGCTGCAGGGAGGGACGTTCTGGAGGATAAAACAAACACATCTCATTAGGATCTGTGTAGAGAGAGGCAGGGACGTTCTGGAGGACAAAACAAACACATCTCATTAGAGAGGCTGCAGGGACGTTCTGGAGGAGAAAACAAACACATCTCATTAGGATCTGTGTGGAGAGAGGCAGGGACGTTCTGGAGGATAAAACAAACACATCTCATTAGGATCTGTGTGGAGAGAGGCAGGGACGTTCTGGAGGACAAAACAAACACATCTCATTAGGATCTGTGTGGAGAGAGGCAGGGACGTTCTGGAGGACAAAACAAACACATCTCATTAGAGAGGCTGCAGGGAGGGACGTTCTGGAGGAGAAAACAAACACATCTCATTAGGATCTGTGTGGAGAGAGGCAGGGACGTTCTGGAGGATAAAACAAACACATCTCATTAGAGAGGCTGCAGGGAGGGACGTTCTGGAGGATAAAACAAACACATCTCATTAGAGAGGCTGCAGGGACGTTCTGGAGGATAAAACAAACACATCTCATTAGAGAGGCTGCAGGGAGGGACGTTCTGGAGGATAAAACAAACACATCTCATTAGAGAGGCTGCAGGGACGTTCTGGAGGACAAAACAAACACATCTCATTAGAGAGGCTGCAGGGAGGGACGTTCTGGAGGACAAAACAAACACATCTCATTAGAGAGGCTGCAGGGACGTTCTGGAGGATAAAACAAACACATCTCATTAGAGAGGCTGCAGGGAGGGACGTTCTGGAGGATAAAACAAACACATCTCATTAGAGAGGCTGCAGGGAGGGACGTTCTGGAGGACAAAACAAACACATCTCATTAGAGAGGCTGCAGGGAGGGACGTTCTGGAGGATAAAACAAACACATCTCATTAGAGAGGCTGCAGGGAGGGACGTTCTGGAGGACAAAACAAACACATCTCATTAGAGAGGCTGCAGGGAGGGACGTTCTGGAGGATAAAACAAACACAACACTTCTGGTTAGGGGTGGACCAAAAAAATAAAATAAAAAATCGACATACCAATATATTGCAATTCTTAATGCCATGATATCAACATCCCTGCAGGGAGGGACGTTCTGGAGGACAAAACAAACACATCTCATTAGAGAGGCTGCAGGGAGGGACGTTCTGGAGGATAAAACAAACACATCTCATTAGAGAGGCTGCAGGGAGGGACGTTCTGGAGGATAAAACAAACACATCTCATTAGAGAGGCTGCAGGCAGGGACGTTCTGGAGGATAAAACAAACACATCTCATTAGAGAGGCTGCAGGGACGTTCTGGAGGACAAAACAAACACATCTCATTAGAGAGGCTGCAGGGAGGGACGTTCTGGAGGACAAAACAAACACAACACTTCTGGTTAGGGGTGGACCAAAAAAATAAAATAAAAAATCGACATACCAATATATTGCAATTCTTAATGCCATGATATCAACATCGAATCGACAGGTTCAAAATCGATTTTATAAAAATATATTTATGTAGGTCTATTCATTAATGTGTTCATGTCAGAAAGACTGACTGATTTATCAGGCTGCATTGATGTGTAGGATTAAACTTTTTGTTATGGTTTTAAAAAAAAAGAGAGAGAAATTCCACCTCATTGGAATTCCCCTCATTCTGTGTTTTCTAAAATGGAGGTCTGAAAGAAATCACTAACATGGTGAAGCACGACCTGGTGACATCATCAAGTTGTGTTTGTGTTGAGTTTGTAAAAAGGATCCCTGGCTAATAAGACAAATATGCCTTAAAACACTATACTTGCCTTCTATAACTAAAACATGCAGATAAAAACACCTTCAATACTTTATTTCTTTTATAAATAGAGAATCTTTCACTCAATAGGAGGTGCTCCGGTCGCAGGATGATGATGTCACATGAGCATGTTCATCCATATATTCCATAGAGCTAGATCACACATGGACATGTGACATCATCATCCTGCGCCAGGAGCAGTTCCTGTCTATTTATGAAAGAAATAAGATGCCATTGGTGTTTTTATTTGTTTATTTTAGTTATATAGGGAAAGTATAATGTTTTAAGCGATGTTTATCTTATTAGTCAGGGATCCTTTTAATGACTTTTCTTTTAGGACCTTTTTTCTGAGGGTGTACAAATGGAACCAAATGGACCCGTCAGGGTCCATTTGGTTCCATTTGTACACCCTCAGAAAAATGTTCTAGTATAATAAAAGCTTAGTCATTTTGTGGATAAAATATAATATTATATATCAAATCAAATCACAGCATAAGTAAGAATCACAATATAAATCAATTCAGAAACCTAAATATGGATATTGTATCGTATGGTGAGGGAAGTGATTCATCCCACAATGGACCTTCAGCTAAGCCCCTCCCAAAGTGCTATTGTCCAATAAAACTTTAGACAACCCCCTCACCAAACGAGTATGGTCCAATCACAGCCAGGCATAACATGTGATAGACAAACCTCTCCGCCAATAGCTTTCCTGAATGATATAACATTGTTGTTGTTGTTACAAAAAACAGTATTTATTGTGTAAAGTCCATGGTATTTACATTGGAATGAATGAGGCAGGCTGGGAAGTGTCCTCGGGTGGACAAAAGGGCGGCAGTGTTGGTTTTTTGAGAATATTTTGATTTAGTCTTAGTCTTTTCAATAAGACATATTTAGTCTTTTAGTCCCATTTAGTCTGCTGAAATTCATGTTTTTTTAGTCTAGTCTTAGTCGACGAAATGTAAAAAACGATTTAGAAAAAAAAAAGATAAAAATGTTTCTTATTTCCACTAGTTTAGGTTATGATTTAGTCTTCCTCTTAGTCTTATGAAAATCATTTTTGTTAGTCTGGTCTTAGTCGACTAAATATCAAAAACCTTCGACTTAGTCTTTAGTGTTAGTCTGAGTCGACAAAAACAACAGTGGAGGGCGGGGCTTATCTAAAGGTTCATTAACCAGGCTTCAGAATTTGGACATTGTAAAAAAAAAAAAAAAAAAGAAAAGCGAAAACTGTGGTACATTTATAGAACTC
Organism: Benthosema pterotum; assembly: GCA_039105355.1. NCBI lineage: Eukaryota > Metazoa > Chordata > Actinopteri > Myctophiformes > Myctophidae > Benthosema > Benthosema pterotum. The sequence continues at coordinate 51,070,102 of CM076975.1, read as the reverse complement.
TGTCACACTGGCTCACAGCCTACTGTGAAAAGTGTTCTGTTAAATAAGTCTAACATCGTCTCCAGAACAGTGGCCTTGTGGTTAGAGTGTCTGCCCTGGAACTGGGAGGCTGGGGTTTGATTCCCGGTCGGGTCATACCAAAGACTGTAAAAATGTGACCCAATGTCTCCCTGCTTGGCACTCAGCATCAAAGGGATGGATTGCGGGTCAAATCAACTTAATGATTCCTGAGCGCGGCAAGCCGCAGCTCAGCGATCCAAGTGATGGGTCAAAAGCGGAGAACCAATTTCACTGTGGTAACGTAGTGACAAATCATACAACTTTCACTTTGACTTTGCCTTGTCTCCAATAAGAGAGAAATACACTTTATGTTCCGTTTGCTTGGGGGAAAAAATAAAAAATGGATACTTGAATGTTCATTAAAACAAAGAAAAGTGAGGTTTGCACTTTTATCCATCATCTTTGTTCATTAAGAACCATCCTGTTCTGTTAGAGGGAGAATCAAGTAAAAACATATTTAAAATAAATAATCCCCCCATAAATCCACTGAGTATTTTTATTTCTCTTGAGAATTTTCTCATTCTCAAAAAAAGGCTAAAGCACGGTTTTACAGAGACATATAGCTGTGTGTGTGTGTGTGTGTGTGTGTGTGTGTGTGTGTGTGTGTGTGTGTGTGTGTGTGTGTGTGTGTGTGTGTGTGTGTGTGTGTGTGTGTGTGTGTGTGTGTGTGTGTGTGTGTAACCACAGCCATAGAGTTATAGCTGGAGGATCTATGGGGAAAACGCATCAACGTATTGGATTCTCAGTGATCAGAATTAACTACATCTGACATGTTTTGGCAGATGTCTGCATGGAAGTTTCACTCTGACATTCAGTGTTGACTTAAATGTTTTTTTAAGGTTCCTCTGAATCTCGACTTGAAAAAAAAAACATTCCTCAGTAAAACCTTCTTGCTGCTACAGTTTGCATTCTCTCTGATTAAACAGCTCACCTTCAGTTCAGAAACTTTGCTTTCTCTTGTGCTGAATTCTCTCAGAAGGTAGTTACTTCCAGCCTGTAAAAACAGAATAAAAAGTTGTTGTGTTAAATGTTTCAAAAAAATGTGCTTTCATCAGTGCAGGCAGACCAGCCCTGGTCCAAACACAAAGTACTTTAGGTAGAATTCATTCTAACTCTGAAGTTGGTCACCAAGAAAATACTCATTTCTTACAGTATAGAAAAAGCAGATGCATATGATAATGTCCTAATAGTCAGAGTCAGACATGGTCACAAGTAGTCCGTTGATCGCAATATTGGAAATCAATACCGAGTAATATCGTTGGGTCTGTGAAAAATATCGAATACTGAATATCGTCAAATACCGACATTATACTGTATTCTATTAAAATATGAGCAATGAGACTTAATTGTAACTATACAAACAATTTTCATCTTACACACATGCCTAAACTAGCCCTTATTTGGGCTAGGCTTTTTGGAAACAATGTATTTCCAACTCCAGTTTTTCCCTATTTAGGCTGCTTTAACAGCAGAGCGTTCAGTTTCTGACCCCTCAAAGTCGCAAATTCTGCCGTCAATACCGGTAATATCGAATATCGAGCTAATTAAGACATTATCAATACCGATATTAAAAAATCAATACCGCCCAAGACTAGTCACAAGCATAAAGTTTACTTATTACTACAATCAAAGAATAATATATATTACAACATTACTTTTTCCCCAAGTCTCCCTGTCCCACCCACAAAGGAATAGTATAGAATAATGTGTTTAGAGACAACTTGTAGTGTAGGTCATGTGTTAAAGAATAGAGATGTACAACACAATGTGTTTAGAGACAACTTGTAGTGTAGGTCATGTGTTAAAGAATAGAGATGTACAACACAATGTGTTTAGAGACAACTTGTAGTGTAGGTCATGTGTTAAAGAATAGAGATGTACAACACAATGTGTTTACAGACAACTTGTAGTGTAGGTCATGTGTTAAAGAATAGAGATGTACAACACAATGTGTTTAGAGACAACTTGTAGTGTAGGTCATGTGTTAAAGAATAGAGATGTACAACACAATGTGTTTAGAGACAACTTGTAGTGTAGGTCATGTGTTAAAGAATAGAGATATACAACACAATGTGTTTAGAGACAACTTGTAGTGTAGGTCATGTGTTAAAGAATAGAGATGTACAACACAATGTGTTTAGAGACAACTTGTAGTGTAGGTCATGTGTTAAAGAATAGAGATGTACAACACAATGTGTTTAGAGACAACTTGTAGTGTAGGTCATGTGTTAAAGAATAGAGATGTACAACACAATGTGTTTAGAGACAACTTGTAGTGTAGGTCATGTGTGCAGAATGCTGTGGTGGATTAGGATCTACAAACTACTGCACATCTCTGTTGATAGCTTGTAGATCTGTTCTATGTTCACATCATGCAACAACCAGAGATCGTGAGCGGAGCGGAGCGCGAGCGGAGCGGGGAGTGGAGCGGGTGGATTTTTAAGTGAGCGCTGAGCGGGTTTTCAAATGGGTCGGAGCGCGCTCTGGAGCGAGAATTATCCTCCGCTCCAGCCCGCTCCAAGCCATTCAGTCCAGACAACGGCACACGTGTTCAGTAGCACAGCATAAACGTGTGGTTGTGGTTCAGATGGCGACTATAGGCCTACAGTGCCAGCAACACGATCAAGACATTTAAAATCCTCTCCGATGCTGCGGGAGGAAGGAGGAGATGATGGATGGTGGAAATTGGAAAAAAAGAAAAAGTAAGCTGACTGTCTTGCTGTCTATCTTGCCTTAGATGCGTCACCTAGCTATTTATTTTGAAGCACTGCACATCATAACGGCAACGTATTTGAGCGCAGCGACCCCCCCAATTATGTCCAATTCCCCCACAGTGTAACATCATCAATAACCTATTATCCCGTATAGCATTTTGGAAACGAAATACCGCGGCATAAGATTAATTAGTTATTCGCCGCACCTGTCTGGGTTATAGACAGCAGTGTAACTGCACATATAACTCCTGTCTTAAATGTTTATGCTGAATAACCACGATGATCCTAACAGTATTAGCTCATTGGTCACACAGCTGTTTATAATTAACCGGGGAGTCACTAATTGCAGCTGGCTATGTGCAGAAGATAAAAGGTGGCATTCTCAGTCCATATTATTTCATTAAACGGTATATAATTATACACATCATATACACCCAACGAAACCACTCAATGGACACAGCAAATACCAGTTTGAATTATCAAAATCCGTTCAGAATTGAAGATGCATAGAAGGAATCAAATCTCAACTCTTTGCAATGCGACATGGTGAGTCCCGCTCTCTGTCTCCGTCTCAGTCTCTATAGATAGTAATTCCTTCGCTTAATACACAAGCAAGGCAGAATGAAACGTAATGCAACAGAGAATTCCCAAAACCTTAATTGAAATATGTAGATTGCAGGGGTGGACAGCTCTGGTTGTCTTTTTTTTTTTTGCTATGCCAAATGATCGCTATAGCCTACTGGCTTGCGTGTGTGCGCGTGTGTGCGTACATGCGGCATTCTCAGTCCATATTATTTAATTAAACAGCATATCAATATACACATCATATACACCCAATGAAACCATTTAATGGACACAGTAAATGCCAGTTTGAATTGTCAAAATCCGTTCAAAATTGTCTGTCTTAAATGTTTATGCTGTGAGGGGGCAATAACCACGATGTGTTTCGACAAAGAAAAAGCAGCAGCCTTTTTTTCTACCCGTCAAATTTTGCTCCTGAGCGGGCCGGGCTGAGCGGAGCGCGGAGCGCAGAGCGGCCCAAATGAAAAGGAGCGCGGAGCGGAGCGGGAGCGGTCTGGGAGGGGGTCCACGAGAGCGGATTGCGAGCGGGACCAAATATGTCGAGAGCGATGAGCGGGATTCTCGGCCGCTCCGCTCCGCTCACGATCTCTGGCAACAACAAGCTCAGTTGTAATAAGTAATGAGGTGTGTTTTGGCAGAGTAACAGATTACATATTATTACCCATTTTGGCAGAGTAATATTTTTACTTTTGCTGGAACAGGTAATAAAATTACAGTAATGTCATATTTAATGAGTTACTGCCCAACATTGCAAACAACAGATTGTCATTGAAGACACAGCTCTGCTTAGTGAGAGCGTAACTCTGAACTGAAGATATTCACTTGATAAACAATTACATCTTCATGTTTTTAAACTAATTAATAACCAAATGAAAACTAACAAAGATCAGTGCATTATTGATTGCACAATCCAGAAATAGCAGCACAATAGGATATTTTTGATGGATTTGTTGCTTACAATGACATGTCCAAAATACCAAGTCACAAGGTGATAGATTGTTGTAGTAATCTGTAACGACCACTAGATGGCAGTCATGACCGTCAGATTAAGTCTATTTAAATGGAGACTGGATTTTACTGTAAATTGGAAATAACTGATATTTCATATTGTATTAATTCAGTGGGTTTCAACCAGTGGTCCAGGGACCACCAGTGGTCCTTGTGATGGTGCCAGGTGGTCCCCGGGCTAAATGATGGAAAATTGGGTAACCAGATGTAACTCTTGAGAATGTAAAAATGAAACCAAATGGACCCTTGCGGCTCCATTTGGTTTCATTTTTACACTCTCAAGAGTTAGAATATTCATCATCTGAATTAGCACCACTTAATTAAGAAGTCTGCACTGTTTTGTTTGCAAAACCAGTGTAAATTAGATCAGGGGTTGGAAACCTTGAATGTGGAGAGGACTGCTATAGTTCCACACTCACTCCAGAGGACCGCTATAGTTCCACACTCACTCCAGAGGACCGCTATAGTTCCACACTCACTCCAGAGGACCGCTATAGTTCCACACTCACTCCAGAGGACCGCTATAGTTCCACACTCACTCCAGAGGACCGCTATAGTTCCACACTCACTCCAGAGGACCGCTATAGTTCCACACTCACTCCAGAGGACCGCTATAGTTCCACACTCACTCCAGAGGACCGCTATAGTTCCACACTCACTCCAGAGGACCGCTATAGTTCCACACTCACTCCAGAGGACCGCTATAGTTCCACACTCACTCCAGAGGACCGCTATAGTTCCACACTCACTCCAGAGGACCGCTATAGTTCCACACTCACTCCAGAGGACCGTTATAGTTCCACACTCACTCCAGAGGACCGCTATAGTTCCACACTCACTCCAGAGGACCGCTATAGTTCCACACTCACTCCAGAGGACCGCTATAGTTCCACACTCACTGCGGTATATTCACCATAGTGTCAACCCCTTACCCCTGTGTCTGATCACTGGTTAGACTGGTATATTCACCATAGTGTCAACCCCTTACCCCTGTGTCTGATCGCTGGTTAGACTGGTATATTCACCATAGTGTCAACCCCTTACCCCTGTGTCTGATCACTGGTTAGACTGGTATATTCACCATAGTGTCAACCCCTTACCCCTGTGTCTGATCGCTGGTTAGACTGGTATATTCACCATAGTGTCAACCCCTTACCCCTGTGTCTGATCACTGGTTAGACTGGCATATTGTACTGTATATGACTTAATAATGACAAATAACTGATCCTTATATCCCAGTGTTAACATACCATAAATAGTGGTCCCTGAAAAAGGTTGGAAACCAGTGATATAAAGGGTTAAATCAGTACCTCGTGGAACAGTCTGGTGTCGTTGATCCTGATCAGAACTCCGTCGACTCGGAGGAAGAAACGAAGCAACAGGAAGAAACTGGTGGGCATCACTCTCTGTAGAACACAGTATAACAACTTAATAGAATATAAAACAAAAACTAGAATTAAAGAAACATCTATGTTAACTCAAACTAATAAAACTGAAAAAGAAAAAAAAAACAATTAAAAAATGATAACTAAACTGAAAGTGTAATTATGTGTTCCCAAAGCTGACTAACTGAAATTAGACAAAATAGTTTTAGTTTTTAGGCAACATTCATATGAATTTCGGCTATTTGAATATTCAAATTTGGGAACAATGAAACAAAGTTAGGTTTCTGAACTAGTATTGGTGATGAGTTTATGTTTTTAAATGGTATCTTTTCTAATGAATGAGTTCTAATGACTGTGATCTGTTTGAATCCTATCCCTGACAAATACATCAAAGTAGGAATAAAATAAAAGAATAAAACTAAAGCTAAACTAAATAAAACTAGCAATAAAGATTTACCAAAATAAAAACTAGCAAACCCGATCTAAAAAGCTTACTAAAACTAACTCAATTAGAAGATAAAATCTAAAAAACGAAAAGGTATAGTAAGTGATTTCAATTAATTCAGAATTTGTTTTTGTTTTTCTCCTTTCTTCTTTTTTGTTTAGTGGGGATACTACAGAGTGTGGTGACCATATAAGGACCCCTCCTGGGGGTCAATAAACCCTAGTTTATTTAGTTTAGTTTGTGGCTTTGGGATAAAAGCCTTTCATCCAATCATGTTGTCAGAAGGACAGATTATTACTGGTTGTGTTTGCAGTTATCATGAAAAAGAGAAAAATGCCAGCACTCAGTAAAGGTCCTTTCTGTGTTTCTGGCTGAGGAAGACCTAGTGTTGAAACGTGTTTGTTGTTGCACATGATGCAGTAAATAAAAGAAACACAGAAAGGACATTTATTGAGTGCTGGCATTTTTCTATTTTTTCACATTGTACTTTTGAGCCTTGCACCTAGAAGGATATTCATAACATGGAGTGTTGCAGGTTGTCTGCTTTGGCAGTTCTCTCTGTTTTCTCTGCTTGCAGTGATCACCCTTTTGATGATGGTTAATGATGAAGAGGAAGAGAACAACTCAAGGCTCAACCACAAGGTTGAAATTTTGCTTCAAGCTGGAAGTGGGAAAAACCTGTGGAGTTGTCTGTCACTTTGTGGCATTAACACCTAGAGAGCCAAATGCGCGTGGGCGCGTATCTATTCCCCCCTCCCCCTCGACGCCAAAAGCGCGCTGGTGCGCGTTTAGCGTTTATTGTTTAATCCGTTAGTTTAAAGTCTAATCTATCGGTGTGTGTTGGCTCCTTTGGGGGATTGTTCCTTTAAGACGGTCAAATCACGTGGTGCATGGAACACGTGATTTTCCCAGTTTATAAAAGGCCAACACACGGAGGCTTCTTTGTGGGAAAGACGATTTGTGGCGTTGGTCTTTGTGGTGGAGAGTTGGAGATTTTCAGAGCGATTCAGAGCGATTCAGAGCGATTCAGTTAGAGTGAGTATAGCAGTTTAGTTAGTTATTAGTTTCAGTAGTGTTAGATCTTAGTTTATATTAGTTTCAGTAGTGTTAGCTTTAGAATTTAGTTTATATTAGTTTCAGTTAGTAGTGTTAGCTTTAGTGTTCAGTGTTAGTCAGTGTTAGTTTTAGTAGTTCATTTGTGTGAGTTTAGTGTAGTGTCTGTCCATCGTCCAGTGTTAGTGTTCTGTGTAGTGTAGTGTAGTGTCTTTTTTTCGGTGTCGTCATGGCTCCGAAAAAAGACAAGAAGACTCCCCTTCCCCTACCCCGGCATGACGCGCCACGATCGGCGAAGCCAGGCCCTTCTTCGTCCTCGGTGGAGGGTGCTTCGGCTGCGGCTCCATCTCAGCCTCGGAAGCGTGCGCCCAAGGCTCCCACGGCAGCAGCTGGTCCCCCTAAGCTCCGCCAGACCGTCTTGGACGGCCACTTCAAGCCGGTGCTGGTTCGTCCTAGCGTGGACATGACGGACTCGGAGCCGGAGGAGCCGAAGGATGAGATGGACCAGGTGGATGTGACTGACCGCAGTGAGAGCAAGCCGCTGGTGAAGCGCATCCACAGCCCTGGTTGCGTTGGTGTGGAGCGCGGTCGCACCAAGAAGAGGGTGGAACGTCGCGATCCAAGCCCTGGCAGCCCGGTCGCAGGACCAAGCGGCGTCCCCCCCCGGCGCCAACGCCCCAAGAAGACACCTGCAGCCGGCAGAAGCAGCACGGAGCCCCCGGCCAAGCGCCGTAGCCCTCGGCTGTCGGCTAAGATTCTGCCTGAAAAACAGGTGTTCAGCGAGACATCTTCGTCATCCGACGAAGATTATGGTAGTGACTGGGACCCGACACGTGAACACTTCTCTGGTAGGTCTATAATTACATTATATATAAGATTGTACGCTTAGCTGCTTGTCACGCTAGAATAAAATCATTGCATTTGACTTTATAGTTTTCATCATAGGATGTATTCAGTATTAGTTTTAGCGCGATTCCATCGCGCCTCGTACCAGGTGGCGGCTGGTCGGGTCGCCCCGACTCTCAAAGTATAAACAAAACAAGTTCATTGGGGTTATGTTTACGGGGCCTTACAGTCAAAGATGAAACAGAACGGGGATCAGATTGACTGGTGCTAAGATCACACTGTGGCGCAGGTCTGAACTTTTCTTTGAAGTTGCTAGTAAGTATAAACAATGTTTTGCTAAAAAAAATCAGAGGGGAGCAGGTGGTCCGTGCCACGCGTTCATTTCATCCCTGCCAATGTGTTGATACGGAGGAGGAGGAGACGCCAGGCGCGGTGGTGGCGATCATGTATTATACGTTATTTTTTAGCAATTTCATGGGTGGATGTAATCTAATTCCCCGTCCCTTATGTAAGCAAAATGACTGTGCATTGGGTTATGTAGCCATAACGGAGATCAGCTGTTTCGATCGTTGCCCATCCCTCTTGTTCAGAACAGTTGTAAATAGTAAGTCATGATGACAAAATGTGGTGGTCCCTGCCAATGTCTTGATAACGTGGAGGAGACGCCAGGCGCGGTGGTGGTGGCGATCATGTATAATACGCTATTTTTTAGCGATTTCATGGGTGGATGTAATATAATTCCCCGTCCGTTATGTAAGCAAAATGACTGTGCATTGGGATCATCACAAAGACTGGTCACGTTTGCTGTTGCGATCGTTCGATCAATTCACGCTAAAATATGTCATTTGGATCACTCATTCATTTATTTCACTCATCACTCATTCGTTCGATCAATTCACGCTAAAATATGTCATTTGGATCACTCATTCATTTATTTCATCCTTGCAAACGCTGTTGTGATCATCACCACAAAGAAAGACTGGTCACGTTTGCTGTTGCGATCGTTTGCGACAACTCCATTCACTGCATGGGGCCAGTCCAATGGCGGCTCTTCTACGTAGACGTCAATGGAAATGGGACAGTGCGGGGAAAATAGATTGCATTGACGTATATGGGCCGCGCTGCTCGCGCAGCACCGGGATTCGCTACCCCATCATGACGCAACGTCATGATGGGGTAGCGAATCCCGGTGCTGCGCGAGCAGCGCGGCCCATATACGTCAATGCAATCTATTTTCCCCGCACTGTCCCATTTCCATTGACGTCTACGTAGAAGAGCCGCCATTGGACTGGCCCCATGCAGTGAATGGAGTTGTCGCAAACGATCGCAACAGCAAACGTGACCAGTCTTTCTTTGTGGTGATGATCACAACAGCGTTTGCAAGGATGAAATAAATGAATGAGTGATCCAAATGACATATTTTAGCGTGAATTGGGAGCATAAAAGCATATGATTTTGGCTGTCTGTACTCTAGGTATGTGATTGCATTTTAGCAGAATGTGATGCCATGCTATTTGGTCACCATGACTTACTTTTACAACTGTTCTAAACAGTTCTAAACAAACGCTAAGGGATGGGGGGGGGGGGGGGGGGCTGGGGGTGTTGTTACAGCTGTATGGTTTAGATTGGATCAAAGGAATATATTGTATGTTTACTGATTGAATCATTTTGTTTTTAGGTGATGAGGATTTTGAGGAGGAGATGTTGTTGGCAGCAGATAGAGTTGAAGCTGGTTTTGGTGCTTCAGTTCCAGGTAAAGTGTGTGTGTGTGTGTGTGTGTGTGTGTGTGTGTGTGTGTGTGTGTGTGTGTGTGTGTGTGTGTGTGTGTGTGTGTGTGTGTGTGTGTGTGTGTGTGTGTGTGTGTGTGTGCAACATTGGCACTTCAGTCCTGTCATTTAGCTTGTAGATCAGCTGTTCTGTTTTACAACACTCACAATGTAGTGTCTCAGTAAACTATAGAATCATATACAATACAGAGACTACACAGTCTGTATTCTATGATCCTATGGTTTACTGAGACACTGTTTCTGTATGTTTGTATTTATCTTGCACTATGTCTTTTCCATAGCAGTACTAAACTGATTTGAATTGTTTCATATGCAGATGCCCAAAGGCCTTCCTCTGAAGCTGTCCAGCCTTCTCCTCTGGTCTCTGTTCCTGCTGATAAATCCTTGGACACAGCAGGTAAGACGATGTAAAACAAAACAAATCGTGTTCATAGTTTTTATTATAGGCATCACAGGTTACAGGAAAAGTGTGAGAAATTAGTTTCATACATTTACATATTTATTGTATGGTATTGTGTATTCCTGTCTCTCTGTATTCTGTGATCTTAGAAAATAGATCACTGATACTGTCTCTCTGGATTCTATGATCCTACTGTATAGTTGGTGGTGTTGCTGCTGAGTCTTCAGCCTGTCATTCTGGTGATGCTGGTGTTTCCAGGGAAGCAGGTAGGCTAATGCAAAACAAACTGTCTATAGTTTTCTTAGTCACCATAGGCTACAGTAAAACTGAAATTAGTTTCCTACATTTTACTTATTGTATGGAGTGTATTTCTGTGATTTCTAGATGAGTCTGTGTGGTTCACGGATGGCTGGGAACCACAAGACATCCCCTTCACTGGAGAGCCAGGTCCGACTGCTCTCACTGCTGAGCTGGGGTCAGACAGTCCGCCAGCTGCCTACCTCCAGCTCTTCTTGACCGATGAACTGCTGAAGACGTTGGTGGATGAAACCAACCGGTATGCAGAGCAGTGCATCGCTAAGGTGTGTGTATAGTCCACATTGTTTTTTCCAAATGTGTTGCACTAAGAAAAAATGGCACATTTTTCTCCATGAATTGGTTACACTGTTTCCTTGCCACATTGACACTGTAAACATAGCTGACTTGCTTGTATAACAAAAGAAAATCTCTTTTCTCTCCCATCTATCCATTTCATCTAGGTCGGTGAGGACCAGCTCCCTCCTAATGCACGGCTACGGGCCTGGAGAAAGACAACCGTGCCCGAGCTCAAGAACTTTTTGGGCTTGTTCTTCCTCACGGGCATCGTAAAAAAACCAACCTTGGCAAGCCATTGGTCGACCACTGCGTCCATCGAGACCCCCTACTTTGCCAGGACGATGTCACGCAACCGGTTCGAGCTGCTGAAGAGATATCTTCATTTCAGTGACAACACCACCAGCAGCAACGACGGGGATCCCTTGTATAAGGTCAGGCCTGTCTCTGACTACATCCTGCAACGTTTCAAGGAGGCATACATCCCGGAGAAGAACATCTCCATCGACGAGGCGATGCTGAAGTGGAAAGGGCGGCTGTCTTTCAAAGTCTATAACCCGGCCAAACCTATAAAGTGATTATTATTTTATTATTCTTATTTTTTTACAAATTTCATCATTGAAAATCTGTACAGAGGAATGAACAGTGTTTTTTTTTTTGTCTTGTTTTTTGTCTAAAGGTGGGGAATCCGTTCGTATGTGCTGGCAGAGAGCTCAACGGGCTACATTTACGGGATGAAGACGTACTGCAAAGAAGGAAACAAGCTGGATGAACTGATCCCGTGGCTCCTTGGGGACCTGCAGCACAAAGGGTACCATCTTTACATGGACAATTTTTATAACTCTGTAAAGCGGTGTGAGCTTCTGCAGGGGTTGGGCACACACGTCTGTGGAACCATCAGACGGCAGCGAGGAGAACCAGGTGCCATCAAGAAAATCACGTCCCCAAATCAGCTGAAGATGGAAGAAAGGGTCACACGCCACAATGCTAACGGGGTGCTGATGACGGTCTGGAGGGATGGTAAGACCAAGTTGGCGAGGATGGTCACTACGATCCATGAGGACAAGATGGTGTGGGTGGAGGAGAGAAAGAAGGGGCAGACGGTACCGGTGAGACGCCTGAAGCCCGCGTGTGTCGCTGACTACAATCGGCACATGAACGGAGTGGATCGGATGGATCAACGGATCTCCTACTACCCCTTCGCCAGGAGAACCATGAGGTGGAACGTCAAATATGTGTTCTATCTTTTTCAGTTGTGTTTCGCGAATGCTTTAGTTGTGTACAGGGCCAAGGGGGGGGAACTTGACACGCTGCTCGATTTCACTTTGGCCGTGATCGATTCCTGGACCGCAGTGAGAGCGGTTGGTGCTGAGGAGGAGGAGGACGGCGAGGAGGAGGAGGTGGTGGGAGGACCAGTACAGGATGGGGAGGAAGAAGACGGGTTCCATCCATTTGAGGCGCAACGAGTCCCCAGAGCGCCCAAGACCGACTGCCAGCAACGCCTGAATGTGAAGTGGGGTGGCCACATTCCGCTGGAGCTCCCTGAAGTGGGGAAACACGGCAAAATTATGCCAAGGAAGAACTGCAGGGTTCATGCCAGGAGTAAGCAGCGCGCAACCACGAGGTGGTACTGCGCTGTCTGCAAGGTGCCCCTGTGCCCAGCGCCCTGTTTTTACATCTACCACTCTCAGGCAAACTACGAAGGGTGCTTCAAGACCGAGGAGACTTGAGGGGTGGGAAAAGTGGGTGGGAAGGGGTGTAATTGAATATTTTATTTATTTTCTTTTTTGCCAATATCGCTAGAATCATACTTTGCTGCTGGGTGGGTTGTAATTGAATCATTTTTTTTATTCATTTTTTTTTTACCAATCTCGCTTGAATCATACTTTGCTGCTGGGTACATGTGTGTTGGGGAAAGGGTGGGTGGGGGGATGAAAGATGTACTGTTGTACTGTTTATTTCATTTATTATTTTATGCTATCTAAATAAACTGGAGCCTAAATCTGTGGTTCATATTTATCTAAGCAATGTGGTGTTCATTCTGCACACATTTCCAAGGTTTCAGTTGAATATAGTGTTAGAATCTGCTTATAGTGACTTACTGAGCTGTATTTCAAATGCTAATAATTCCAATTTGGCACATGATAAAAAGATGGGGTTTGTTTGGGCTGGAAGCTGGCAATCCACCCGTTAGTTTGAATTATGGTATGTTCACATTGTGCAAAGGCTACATTTTTTTTCTAGATGAATTTGTAGCTCTACTGCGTTCTGGCAATAAAAGAAGAGTCAAAAACTGAGATGAAGTAATTTATAGAAAATGCACCGTTTGGACAATATGAACATGCAACACATCAAAATAAACATGTGAAAGATCTGTTCCCAGCAAAAAAAAAATTATCTTTCTATCATGTGCCAATTTGGAATTATTAGGGTTTGAATACGGCTTATTGACCTGTCGGGGATTCCTCCATGTTGGACACTGTCTTGCTTAGAGCCATATAATTCACTGTTGGGTCAAAAAAAAATATATATTTTTTTTTGAGGTTGGAGGGCACCATCTGCTGGTTGTTTTGAGGTACTGCATGCATTTGTACTAATTTCTGTTCCACAGGTATAATGCTTTGAATCTTCCAAAACTTTGAAGGCTGATATCTCACAATACTACTTTTTACCTGTTTACTGTCTGTACATTCTGTCTGTCTGTCCTTTTATTATTGCCCTAACTATCAACTCTATCAACTCAGTTTATTTTTTCCAAAAGAGTAAACATCCTACTGAATACTTGGATATAAGGTTTGCACATTTATTTCAATAGATAATATTTTTTAAAAATATATTAAAATATAATGAAATGAATTGGGGTCTATGGTGGCCCTCTATGGTGTCACACTCCAAATATGGAGTGGCGATAAGAGTGTTAATGACAATGGACATGCATCTTGCACATTAACCCATTGTGTCCTAAGTCCGGTTAGAAAAAAGCCCTAAAAACCTAAGTCCGATTGGAAAAATACCCCTAAAACCTGACTTTTTCTGTAAAACTTGACAGGACTGTCAACGTCTAGTAAAAAAATGATATCTCAGCCTCTGAAGCAGCTAGAAACAAAATTCCAAAACTATTTGAATGCTCAGACCTTTGGCTTTCATGGAAAATTACCAAATTGCCATGGTCCAAATCATTATCACAATTTTAGAAAAATCACCAAAGTCAGAAATTATGAAAATGTAGTAAAACGTCTGCTAAAAAATACCATTTCTGTCATTTCCCAGCCTCTGTAGAAGATTGAAACAAAATTACAATCCCATTTGATAGCTTACACCTGTGCCTTCCATAGGCAGTTACCTTTCTTGGTCCAAACCTTTGTCACAAAATCTGAAACGTCTACAAATTCAGAAAATATTATAAAATCAATGAAATGTCTACTTTCTTAGCCTCTGTAGCAGATGGAAGCAATATATATGAGATCTGACACAATAGGGTTCCATTAGAAAATACATTTATTTTGTAAAAAACACAATAATAAATATAGGATAATAAAATCAATAAAACTAGTAAACGTAGTACTGCTCTAATTGTTATACAGGAGATGGGAGGATGATGCACAGTGTCATTTCAAAGAAAACTGCAAACGTGCTTCCCAAAGCACTCTTTGCACACAGATACCTGGCAAAACAGTAGCACAAGTACGTTTCTTTGTTCCAAAGTTCTCTACCAACCACACAACGCAGCTCATCCTGTTGTCTCTGAGCTTGTCATACTCAGACGCTGTCCCAAAGCAGCTGCAGAAGGTCCAAAAAGGAGCAAGAGAAGTTCAGGAACCATCTCAGCTTCCAGCGTGGTTCACATCAGCTGGCTGGTTATGGTGGAGCTGTAGACCTGGACCTGCAAATTCACATACATTTTAGTCACCTTGGAGGAAAGAAAAATGTTTACCTATAAGCCATCATGTGTTCAGACATTATTCTCTCTACATTGTTTATAATTATTGCTTACAGAATTGTAGAAAATGTACATAAGTAAAATGTCATAGCTATTTTATCATCATATTAGTAGTAGTCTATTTTCTTTACTATTACAATTATTATAGTAGTAGTAGTATCACACACCATTGTATACACCATTGTATAGTTGTTTACAAATGCTTTTTATATTAGAATTGATATAGTCATCTTAGTACCGTTTTCACCCATGTATAAAGTTATAACAACATGGTGGTACAATGGTACTATCATCACATAGTATTTCCAGATAATAATGTGAATATAATAATGACGCCCTTTGTAGTCATTATTATACCGTTATGGTCACTGTAGTAGCCCAAGTTGCTTATTGTTTCCATATAACGGTAAACATTCATAATCTTTGTGGTTGGCTTGCTGTAGTAAATTCCATGCATAACGGTACACATAGCGTTCGCCGATCGTCGTCATTATAATGACATTGTAGTAAATTGCTGTTCATCATCCTCCCGTATCCTCCTGTATAACAACAATAGCAAATATTTCTGTCTGATCGGCTGATAGTAATATTTGTTCTTACCTCGAGATGTCCGTGTGTTGCAACCCCCGATCGTCGCGTCGCTATAATCATCATCAAAATCTTCATCTCCGCTGCTGTTGCTGGTCATCCGTATCATAAATCCCCTCGCACAAAATATTCGTGCGAGGGGGTCCTCGCACGAAATATATTCGATTCTGTGTTCTCTTACGTGGGCCATTGAAACACAGCACTATACGATCCATTTTCTCCGACATGCTAATGCTACTGGCCAAAACCTTAGAGTAATGAGTATGCTAGAGAGAACACCCTGAACCTTGAGGCGAGTGAGCAACTCAATGCAAGTGGATGAGAGGGGAGCTCGGGTGGACTCTCTATTTAATATATACTCTAAAACAAGCAATGAAAAAATCCGGAAATGCATTTGCGATACCCAGTAAGCCATACGTCATCGATTTATGGTGCATTTGATTGGCTATCGGCCCGGAAACGGCTGAAAAACAGCAGAAACACGTATTGGGGTTCCCGCCCACTAAGGGATATTTACAGCACAGCGCACCCGTTCACTAAGGGAGAATTACGCGCGGGTATCCCGCCCCCTATGGGTTAAGGCCACAAAGTGACAGACAACCCCACAGGTTGCACTTCCCCTCACTGTAGAGCGTGTAGACTGGAGGGTTTTCCAAATCACTTACGGTACTATATGTTTACCTGTAACCTATAACTAATTATCCAGAGTTATTACACCACTAACACATTATCTGTTCAACACATTCTACACAACAACTTTTACAAATGATCTTAACGCTGATAGAGGATACTCCATTCTATACATGAATGTAGTTTTAATGTAGTTTTACTAACAATCTTAACGCTGATAGAGGATACTCCATTCTATACATGAATGTAGTTTTAATGTAGTTTTACTAACGATCTTAACGCTGATAGAGGATACTCCATTCTATACATGAATGTAGTTTTAATGTAGTTTTACTAACGATCTTAACGCTGATAGAGACACTCCATTCTATACATGAATGTAGTTTTAATGTAGTTTTACTAACGATCTTAACGCTGATAGAGGACACTCCATTCTATACATGAATGTAGTTTTAATGTAGTTTTACTAACGATCTTAACGCTGATAGAGGACACTCCATGGTCGTGTAGTTCGTCTTCAAACAGCAGAACGTCATCAAAGAACATGATCTGTTCTCTGGCTTTTAGTTTCTCCAGATCGATGCGCTCTGTGGTCTGTTCCACCTGCAGGACACCAGGAACAATGTTTACAACATGAAGAACAACCTCTAGAACATGAAGAACTACTTTTAGAACATGAAGAACTACTTTTAGAACATGAAGAACTACTTTTAGAACATGAAGAACTACTTTTACAACATGAAGAACTACATTTAGAACATGAAGAACTACATTTAGAACATGAAGAACTACTTTTAGAACATGAAGAACTACATTTAGAACATGAAGAACTACATTTAGAACATGAAGAACTACTTTTAGAACATGAAGAACTACTTTTAGAACATGATTAACTACATTTAGAACATGAAGAACTACATTTGGACCCAAATGGACCGGTTTCATGTTTACGCTCTCAAGAGTTAAAATATTCATAATGTGAATTAGCCCCAAGTCTACACAACTACTTACTTACTTTACTTACTTACTTGGTCTGTAATTAGAAAATAAAATGTGAAAACAAACTAAAACTAAACTAAAATGAAATATCCAAAACTTTTATTGCACTGCTCTGTACCAATGACTTTTCTACCAATAAAGTATCCATACTAAAATCAGGCAAATGTCTGTCCGTCTGAATGAATGTCTGAAACACAAACTGAAACTCCGCGATGGCACCACCAATCGCTGTAAGTTTTCACACAGCCGTTCACCATAATATCATGAAGAGAGTAACGTAGCCCTTTTGCCAAATTAACACACCGTTGATTTATAATGAATTTATTTGTGTGTGACAATTTCCCCATTAGTTTATATGGGGAAAGTGCCCCCGCCCCTATCATGCACGTCACAAGCAACCAGCTGCCACATAGCCCATCTCTCTCTCAAGCTGGAGCTCGAAGTGTTGCGGCGTTCGACACCAACATGGAATATAACTACCGTATAACTATATAATCCACCATGGTGATAAGAGAGGGGAACAACGCTGACAGACACGAGTGAGACATACATACGACGAATCGCCGATCCCCCATGCAGCCTCTCATTTCCTTAATCACTCAGTGGTTACTGCAGCGCACCTCGATTATCTGCCTCGCGGCGTAATTCGCCCGTTTTATCGACACAGAATATACTTCTGATACACTTTTACTCGGCGCGCTATTGGAGTAGCAGCCGACAGTTCTACATTTATACTGCTATCGTGCAGCGCCGGTGTTCGCTAAAAACAAGCAGCTCTACAAGCTAACGACAGCCGGCTCTTGCATGGAAGCGACAGAATGGGCGCACTACTAGGACATTATGCATGCACAACTTTTTCCCATTTCCCTACTGGTGCTGAGCATTGTGTCTCAGTGCTGTGGTGTGCACTACAGCTTTATCTACAAACTCACGCGACCGCTGTTTTCACATAATGTGATGTTGACTTCCATACGAGCGCGCGTGCGTGCGCGTGTGTGTGTGTGTTAGCTGCGACTCGATCGCCACGCATGCTGCATTACAGAGAATCCACCCCCCCCACACACACACACACCCTTTGCCAGTGGCTTCATGATGACTGTCTACAGAACATCTAAAAGTAATCAGATTTATCAACATGTTCCTGGACACCCTTACTTTGCCACAACTGTTTTCCCATTCCCCCATGATCAAGTATACTCACTTTTATTACTCACTTAGATTAAAGCAATACTTACTTACATCATTGGTATAATCTATTAACTCCTAACACAAACTGTTATGATCTATTTCACATATTCACTACACTGCACATCATTTGGTGTTCATATATTCACAACGGGTAAGGTCCTAGTTCAATAAATCACTGACTTGTATCAAATGAGGAGAGTTGATGTAGCGAAGTCTCTTCTCTTACCCTGATCTTTAATAGGTCAGTATCTATCATAGTTCCTCTGTAGTCTGTAGTGTAGGTCCAGTCGTATGGTTTCACCACCTCTTTGGAGTGCTCAGAATCAGCCCTAAAGAGTCAGATAAATGTCACACAATCACTTCATTTATTCACATTAACTCCTGAACAGATTTACCACCTGTTTTCATGTGATTGATTATTCTGTTGTCTGCTTATCACGCGAAAACCTGTGTTGTACATTTTTTAAATCTATAAGCCCAGATGAACTTGCTGGCCACTAATCTCATAAGGTGTTTTAGGTGTTGACGTGACTACAAAACCCAGAAAACACTTCACACACTTTACAACTATGAATGATAAATGATAAATTATATAACTGTAACTAAGTGCATTTATCTCTGAATGAGCTCTGGAAACAGTGAAATGTGAAAATACAGGCTGTTTTGTCAAATGTATTTAAAAAAAAAAAAAAAACAAATCAACTCTAATCTGTCAAAGAGTTAAGAACCGACAGAAATCATGACTTGAAAACATCCTGGATTTTAAAAACATCAACAAAACAAACATAGACATAGCAGTAAGCTACCTCATTTAATTGTTAATTTGAAACGACAAATGTGTTTTATTATAACTGCACTGGATGTATGCACACTAGTGCTGCAAAACAGTCAGATGCGTGTTGTGCTAGATGCATGTCTAAAGGGTTTGTCTAATACATGGGTTTTCAACCAGCAGTCCGGGGACCACCAGTGGTCCCTGAGAAGATTCTAGGTGGTCCCAAAGCTAAATGATGTAAAGTTGGTTAACCAGATGTAACTCTTTGAGAGCGTAAAACATGAAACCAAATGGATCCTTGTTTACACTCTCAAGAGTTAAAATATTCATCATGTGAATTAGCCCAAGTCTACACAACTAGAGAATGTAGAAGATTAATGGTCATTTAGATCTGTATGTTGGACTGTTTGGTTTCCCAAATCCAGTCTGGAATTGTGGACAAAAGCAAAATAAATCTTTAGTTTTGGGGTCTGTGGGGCTAAAATGTCAAATGGTGGCTCAAATGATGAATAAATAGTGGGCCCTGGTATGAATAAGGTTGAAAACCACTGGCCTAGTAGAGTGGTCATGATCTCACCTGCTCGACACCTGACCTGATGAAGACCCATGTAGGGTCGAAACGCTGTCTCCTCCAAATAAAGTAGCTATGGGAGCTACTATACGGTGTGTGAACTATTTTTCTCTCTTTTGCACGTTCAGCACCCGTAAATGTTATTCTAGATGTGCGTACTGACCTGCTCTCCAGCCACTCCTGAGAACAGGCCACCTTCACGTTGTCAGCCATGTTGTTGACTCTCTTCAGAGCATCGATGGCGTTGAACTCGATGCCGTATCCGTCTGTGTGCTGGATCCTCAGAACGTTGTCCCCAAACAGCATCTCTGGCAGCGCAGGCATGCCCATCTCCTCTGCCAACCTGAAATACAACACAGACATTTAGCATGCCCATCTCTTCTGCCAACCTGAAATACAACACAGACATTTAGCATGCCCATCTCCTCTGCCAACCTGAAATACAACACATAGAGACATTTAGCATGCCCATCTCCTCTGCCAACCTGCAGAAAAACACACAGACATTTAGCATGCCCATCTCCTCTGCCAACCTGTAGAAAGACACACAGACATTTAGCATGCCCATCTCCTCTGCCAACCTGTAGAAAGACACACAGACATTTAGCATGCCCATCTCCTCTGCCAACCTGTAAGATACAACACAGACATTTAGCATGCCCATCTCCTAGTTCTGCCAACCTGTAGATACAACACAGACATTTAGCATGCCCATCTCTTAGTTCTGCCAACCTGCAGACACAACACACAGATCATTTTCAAAAAGTCTATAAGGAAAATTAATGGGGAATCCATTTCTGGAGCAAAAGCGACAACACTTGGAGATGAGATGAGATGGACATGTGCAGTCACAGCCAGGATGCATTCCCCATAATGGCTGCCTTGAACCTACGATACACACCGCTAGAGTTCAATCAACATTTTACTGAGGAAAAACTAGTCACAGGAACTATAGAGAAATATAGAGACTATAGGAGATATAGAAACAATTTAAACATATAGAAACAATTTAAACATATAGAGACAATTTAACCCATTTAGGCCTGACCTAAGGTTTTTGAAAAACATGAAATATTTATATTTCACCATGAAATACAGTTAATTATGAAATACTGTACATACTGTACAGAATCCAAATATGGATTCCCGGCCTGAAAGGGACTGGAAAAAGGTCCTAAAAGAAAAATCATTAACATGTGTTAATGTTTTTTCAGACCTCCATTTCTGAGAAACACAGAATGGGAATCATGTCCACACAACCGCTCTATGGTGTATTAATGACATAGTAAAATGTTGAAAATGTGTGGAATGGCCCTTTAACGTGACGCTAGGGTCCATGTGGTTACCGGGGGAGGGGCTGACTCACCTCTCGATGTCTTTAGACTTCATGATGTGGGTTTTGGCTGCCGTCACTTTCCACGGTCCAAACGTAAAGTCCTGTTTGCTGCTCTTGAATCCATGATGTAACATCATGTTGGAAAGGTTGGACAACATCCACTGAAAACACAGCAACTAACATCATGTTGGAGAGGTTGGACAACATCCACTGAAAACACACACAGCAACTAACATCATGTTGGAGAGGTTGGACAACATCCACTGAAAACACAGCAACTAACATCATGTTGGAGAGGTTGGACAACATCCACTGTAAACACAGCAACTAACATTATGTTGGAGAGGTTGGACAACATCCACTGAAAACAGCAGGGAGTTTGGCTAAAAGACGAGAGTCTAGGGCATTGGTTTTCAACCTTTTTCATGCCAGGGGCAGGGCCCACTATTTATTCACCATTTGAGCCACAGAGGATGTCATTTTAGCCCCACAGACCCCAAAACTAAAGATTTCGTTTGTTTTGTCCACAATTCCAGGCTGGATTTGGGAAACAAAACAGTCCAACATACAGATCAAAATCACCATTAATCTTCTACATTCTATAGTTGTGTAGACTTGGGAAGAGAGGAGAAGGAGAGAGCTTTTAGATCATTTTCATCCCATGATTTTGTAGCCCATTTTTTCACTCAGTGCCAATCCCTAATGTGATACCCTAGGGCTGTGTCCCCTAGGGTATCTATGGGGAGACACTATGGGACACGGGGAGAACATGCAAACACGGGTATGGGCACTGATGACAGAGGAGGAGACACGCCGCCAGCACCCACAGCATCTCTAGTGGGGATCGAACCCAGGACCTTCTAGCTGTGAGGCGACAGCACCAGGCACTGTTCCAACGTGCCCAAAGGAGAGCTTTTAGTGTTAAATGTGTAAACACAAACTTTGTCCTAACACAAATAATAAATGCCGTAGATAATGAAAGTCCTTAATGTAGTGTATGATCACCTCACACTATACTGTATGTTATAACATTAAGCTACATGTAATGTTTAAGTTTAGTGATGGACAGACAACTTTAAACTGATATTTAGCTGGTAATGATGATCCAAATGAGATGCCTCCTAAAATACATCTCCTTTTTTACAACAATCCTTTTTTGTCTATATATTTTCTGAGATTTCTGAACAGTCACCGAATTACCATAACTATTCACTAGTGTACCTATAGTCCAATCTGTTTGTTTGTTTGTTGTCATTATTCAATCACATGTAAACAAAATATTCATTGATTAAATTAGGAATGAATCTGTTTTTTCTGTTTTGTCTTGTCTTGTCTTGTCTGTCTGTCTGGGGGGGGGGGGGGGGGGGGGGGTATCTATCCTGATGCAAAATCTATACTATATCTATACTATATCTAATATACTAAATATTAGATATTTTGATTGACATTTACATCGGTTTTCCAGGTAAGGTAAACTGTTGATCACCAATTGGAATGAATATAGGTCAAAACAGCCAATCACTGATGGATGGCCGCTTATCAGAGCATCTCTACAATATATATTACATTTTTTATACATTTAAACGAACAGTGAAGATTTTATAAAGGAACTGATAGTAAAAATGCATCCCATGCATAGAATATTCTAAACAGCTTCCACTGTGAGTCAACAAGGAAATGGTATCTAATAGTAAAGTAATAATAGGTCATGCCATGAGTAAATAATCATAATGATCTAATTGTATTTTTGTGATCACTGATACAGGATATAGTTGGCAGCGACAAGACAAATGAACAACCTTTAAGATAAGTTAAAATATTAAATATCTAAATTATCACCAACTTAATTAAAGCAGTCTACCCACTTAGAGAATGTAGAATAATCAGCAGGTCATTCTAATCTACATTATGTTTGTATGTTTTGTTTGCTGAAATCCAGCCTGGAATTGTGCACAAAACCTTTAATAAATCTACAGTATAGTTTTGGAGGGTCTGTAGGGCGTGAAGATGTCCTCAAATAGTGGTCCGTGGTTCAAATAGTGAATAAAGAGTGGACCCTGGCTGGGATCAAAATGGTTGAATGAAAACCACTGATCTGATATAAACACTATGATCAGAAATCAGTGTGTTTTAGAGCAGGTTAGAGGAGGTTTATGACGTCATGCTGGTCGTTTAGGGACTAAACGTTCAACACATGCTGCTAAATGTACTTTTATTAGAGTATTTGAATCGTTAAAACACATTATTTAATGAATATTTAACCATCTCTTACCTCTAATAAAAGCTGTTGTCAACCAGTCGCCCTGTTGGATTCAGCGCGTCGCTCAAATACGTCCCCCGGAAGTACTTTAGTCTCTACCTTTGGTTCCGCACGCGTTCAGTTAGACCAGTGGTTTTCAACCTTTTTCATACCATTCCAGGGCCCACTATTTATTCAGCATTTGTAGGGATTTATACCCAATAGTCCTGTATTTATGAAAAACACCCTAAACAAATGGCCACAAAGGGTTCTTCAACTGTTATTTGTAGGGGGTCCTTCAGTCCAAAATCCCCCTAAAATCATCAAAATAGCCAAACTCCTTTATTATCCACCCTAGACAGTTTATTTGTTGTATTCAGCCCTCTATGGTTTAGCCCTATATTGACCCGAGTTGTTACATATCCAAACTATAATCCAACTCCCCTAGCTTCCAAATAGCTCACTGAGCATGTTTTGTGCTTTTTACAGATGCAAGTGTAACATCTGATCTGCGTTGTGTTTTGTGGAATGAAGATACAGACGACTTCTCTCTTTGTTGACAGTTTATCTGGTAAAACACACAGACGTATCACATCAGCTTCTGTCTGTGTTACACACCCAATCCTCAGCATGTCATGGGCATGGCTCACATTAGACTGACCACAATTAATACAATACGATCTTTTTTTGAACAAATAACACAATGTACCTGGTAAAACACACAGACGTATCACATCAGCTTCTGTCTGTGTTACACACCCAATCCTCAGCATGTCTATAATAGAATCAACAGGCATTTTTTTATGAACAGTTTACAATAACTACTTAAAATGAAATGTACAGAACATCACTAGTCTGTGTTGGTATATTAAGCATGTTAGAAACTAATATTCATCCCAGTAACAGACAAACTCATGTTATAAATATAGTGTGCTGAGGAACACATCTTACCATGGGCATGGCTCACATTAGACTGACACCACTCTAAGGTGGAGACCAGTGTTATTCAATGAGGTGCCGCCCACTAAACCAATAAGAAACGTCCTTACTGGTGGAGCAAGTGGAACTCACTAAGTAATCTCTGTTACACAAATATTCACATTTTCCAAATCCGATTTTTATTTTGTATCCATTCGTGGTTCCAAAATGATTTTATATCATGTCAAAATGAAATGAATGGTATTTGGGTTGCCTTCTGAAAACCAACAAAATACCAAACATTTACTGTATATATTTTGTTATTGTGTTAGTGTTTTCGTTGTTATCTATTTTGTAACAAGAACGCCTAACTTTCCTATTTTCTGGTTTAAAGCTTAGATGTTTTCTTTTTTATGTAGTTCTCGTTCCAAATTTATTTTGTCAAAAAGAAAGAAAGTGTTATGTTTACCTGAGGTACCATATTGTAGCCTACTGTACTGTAGGCCTACAGTGCCCACTGAGCATGTGACTGAACAGCTTTTAGCCTGTTCACTGTGTGAACATTAATAAACCATTTCTACTCCATATGCGCTCACTGGCGACACAGTCTGGCGACACGCCAGTGGATGAGTGCGCGCGCCGTCATAGTAGGTTAACCCCATAGATATATTGTTAACCCTATCCCTACCTTCTCTATATGCATAGTACTGAATGTTACGGTGAAATTGGTGACCTGACGAAATTGGATCTAACTTCATATGGAGGTCTTTAGTCAGACACGGCCACCGCCTGCATACACTAGGTTAGATTGCTGATAAACTATCAGCAATGATTTGTTATTTGTGTCTGGACACTCACTCATTATGAATATGAATCAAGACAATAGAGAGGAGGAAGAGGAAGAGAGAAAATTGTCAACTAAGTAGGTGACAATTTTCTCCCTTCCTTTTCCTTCTCTCTTCCTTCCTCTTTTCCTCTTTCCTTCCCTACTGTACACACGTCACGTGACGTTTGTTTGTACACTAGTCTGTGCGGGTTTTCGGACCAAGCGCTGAGCCCATGCCCAGATGCAGAAGTGTGAACACAGGCCAGTGTTCAGTTACAGTAGGACTAGGGCAGGTCAGGAGGGTGCCAACCACACCACATCCACTCTCAGAGAACTAGAAATAGAGATGAAAATCATTCACTTAATGCAACAGTAATAAGTAACTACATCTTGACGACATCATCGGGAGGTTTAATTCTTGTTTGACTTTGAAGACTGATCGCCAGGTTGGTTTATTTCTGTTACGGTATATTACATTTCATGTAATATACATTTCATTTCTCCAGGTTAAATTCTATGCTGTATTCTATATTTTATTATTATTATTATTTTTAATTGGTGTTCACATAAAAAAACAAGATTAAAAGGATGGTTTAAAACTAAACCGAAATCTAGGTTTAAAGTTTGGTGCAATTTAGATAGATAAAAAATGATAAACCTTGATTTAAACCAGATTTAGGGCTACTCGTTGATTGTACACATGGCCTTTACTTTAGTTTACTGTGATAAAGAACAACAGAACGCAGCTTGTGAGCGTTTTCAAAATATACAAATTAAAAGCACCCAACTTTCTTCATTTTGAATAAACTGAATTTATCATGCAACTAAGCTGTGAGTTGCCTGAATTAATACATTAAACTTCAGGCCGGGAATCCATATTTGGATTCTGTACAGTATGTACAGTATTCCATAATTAACTTTATTTGTTGCTGAAATATAAATATTTCAGGTATTTCAAAAACCTTAGGTCAGGCCTGAATGGGTTAAAAATGCAGGTAAGATTTCCTCCCACCAGGAGCGGGACGCTGAAGGAAACCATGCCCTGCAGTGGTAGCTACTCTGTACAATTGTGGTATGACAGGTTTCAACATTCCACTTGATGCCAGTTTAAAGGTTGGTTTATTTCGGACCCAAATTTGCCCAGGTTAAATTCTATGTTGTGTATGTGTTTGTTTTTCTTTTTTATGGTATTTTTATAGGCCTAGCCTATATTTTTTATATGGGCTATTCATTTTACTCCACACTTCAAGGTTTCCGTTATTGCTTCTGATCACTGATATTATTATAGTGTGGTTAGTTGTCCTTGATTACATCTAGTGGGACCCGTTGTGAATATTTGAACATCAAATAATAATAATAATAATAACTTGGATTTGTATAGCGCCTTTCAAGAAACCCAAGGCGCTTTACAGAACAGAACAAAAAAAACAAAAAACAAACTAAATGCCAAAAGCCAGAGTAAACAAGTGTCTCTTCAGCGCTGACTTGAATGAGTCCAGTGTCGGAGACTGGCGGATCTCCAGAGGGAGCGAGTTCCAGAGGGCTGGAGCAGCAACGCAGAAGGCTCTATCGCCGAAGGTGCGCTTTTTAGCGTGACGGATGGTAAGGAGCTCCTTGTCCGCAGACCTCAGGTTCCGCTCAGGGGTGTAGTCCTGGAGGAGGTCAGTCAGGTATTGTGGGGCGAGAGTATGGAGGGATTTGTAGGTGAGCAGTAGCAGTTTGTACTTGATGCGGAACTTAACCGGGAGCCAGTGGAGCCGTTTGAGTGTAGGGGTGATGTGCTGCCAGCGTTTGGTGCGAGTGAGCACCCTGGCAGCTGAATTCTGTACATATTGTAAACGGTCAGTGAGTTTGTTAGGCAGGCCGAACAGGACACCATTGCAGTAATCCAGCCGGGATGAAATGAAGGAGTGGATGAGGGTTTCTGCAACTGAATCAGGGAGTGATGGGCGGAGTCTGGAGATGTTTTTGAGGTGGAAATTGATGGAATTTATGGAATTGATGTACCGTGTGTGTAGTAATGTGATTTCAAGTAGCCTATTTGGATAAGTGCTTTAATGCACAGACAGCGCAATGGCCAGGCGTGTGTGTGTGTGTGTGTGTGTGTGTGTGTGTGTGTGTGTGTGTGTGTGTGTGTGTGTGTGTGTGTGTGTGTGTGTGTGTGTGTGTGTGTGTGTGCGCGCGCGCGCGCGTCCGCGGCCACGTGCATGTTTTGCTATTTGCATTGCCCCCTATGGCTGAAAAGGGAATTGCCAATGTTAAAGTGATTGGTGATTAATGTTATTGGTGAATCACCAATAACATTAATCACCAATCACTTTAACATTGGCATCACCAATGGTGATGCACCAATAAATCCATTACTAATCAACAATTGGTTAATTTGAAAAAAAGGGCCTTGTCAGTTTCTTCCTAATATTATGCTCCATGACCTTGTGAAAATCAGACTGATTGGTGCAGTCAGTGAGTAGTTATCGCGGTTTCATTAGTATATATATATATATATATATATATATATATATATATATATATATATATATATATATATATATATATATATATATATATATATATATATATATATATATATATATGGAATAGCATGGATTATGTTATTAAACATGCGCAACAAGAAGTCTGGCGACGTCTACTCCTTGCATTCAGATGGAAGGATGCAGAGCCACCTAGTGTCAGAGTTGCGACATTGACTAAGCGCTCAGTTCATGCAGCCTGAAGAGGGATAGAGTTCAAATGGAGTTGAATTTAATTTGTTTTATTTGTGATCATTTGTATTGTATGGTGTGTCCTATAAGTCTGTGTGGACTGGGCACCTCTGGTGCATGACACAAAAATAATGAAATCATCATCATCATGATCATGATAAGTGTACCTCATGATACAATAGGTGGCCTTAGAATATAGGTGATGATATTAGGCCTTCAATAATGAATATACAGTATCATGATATTTGATATATTGTGGTATGTCAATGAAATTCATCAACAATATATAATCATGATACTGTAGAACTTACTAATGTACAGTATATACAATAATGTTTCTCATAAACCTTAAGGCCACCATTAACCTGGTCTTTTAATTGTCTCAACTGTGTCACATACCAGATTTTTTATTTCTATCTTTTGTTTGTTTTTTTAGGAATGAAGCATCTATAGAAATCCCTCTTGTGGACGCTCTGCGACATGTTTTTCCTCACAAATTTAACAATATTTACTGACTGCGATTATTTATCGCGGGAGGAAGTATACAATATATAGCGCAATATCGATATTTCAGTGCACCAGCTACTACAAAACCATCTAAAATAAATGGATTTAAGATTGTTGTTGTTAGGCTGCTGTCTGAGTCCAATAGCCTGGAATTCAGCCTCCGTTGCCACATTCTGAATGTCACTTAGCAAATGACATTTCAAGTGGGTGAGAGGAGTAACAGGCTGGAACCAGGCTATAGGAGTCCATTTGACTGCATAGAAAAATCATACCTTTAGGTAGTTTGTGTGAACATTTCTTGTGTGAACAAGAAATGTTCAAATCGGTCCATTGCCTGGTAAAATAACCTCAGACATCCACACATGCACACACAACACAAAAACAAAAATGCTGATAGACAGGTGTGCTTCAAACATATTTCTAATCAACTACTTAACAGGTAATGTGTTTGTGCTCTTTTCCCCCACAGTGAAAACAATTCTCTATACAACAAAGCATCCTGAACAACCAACAACATTGGAGAGCTGAAGATGCATCAACCAGCTTCACCAACATGCTTCTCCATACAACATAACTTCTCCATACAGACAACAACGACATTCCTCATCTACAACCAGGTATCCTCTGGTAAGAAGAGAAGATCCTCACCATCAACTCCAGAGGAGCCAGCCTGGGTACAGAGGAACGTCCTTCAGCACTTCTGCTCCTCCTCCTCCAGTGCTGAGGTCCAGATGATCCATGGAGGTCCAGAGAACCTCACCACCTCCATGATGGAGACAGGAACCATCACCATCCAGCATGGAGAGGACCTCCATCAACAAGACCATCCTTCTAACATCACCATGATGGAGTCAGGTACCATCACTAACCTCCACTAGTATTTATGATTTACATTTTAGGTTTGCAGATGTTGCGACGTACAGTAAGGCAAGAACAAATCTCAAAGAATCAGGAATGGCATACTAGCCCTGAAAAAGACTCATCTGAGTCGAAACATGTAGGCTTTTTATTAATAAAATTCAATAATCACACTCTCCTCATCCTTTTTAAAGTTTTAACTTTGAGTGCTCAGTACTACTTACTTTTAAATTGATAGCCTAACCTGACACCTCTGAGAGGGAGAATCCTCTCAGGTAAATACAGATCACACACGATTTAACCAACATGCATGATGCCATGCCTGTGATTGATAGAAGCGCAAGATCGACACAGAGTCTGTGTCCTTCAGAGTGCACTAGGAATACAAGCTCACAGAGAACTGTATGTCTACATAAAATGCAGTAATATCTAAATATAAATGACATTAGTTGACAGAGATGAAGAAGACCATCCTGCCAACACCATGTTGTCCTCACGTACAGAGAAGATCCATCAGGAAGATGATCACCACCAGGAGTTCCTGGGATACTACAGAGAAGATGATGACAACCTGAACTCCAGCATGGAAGAGGAGCTTCAGGAACTACTGAACCTGATCAGCAACTAAAGGTGAGTTTCTATTTATTTTAACTTTATTTTCCTATATGCTGCCTCGTGGTCTGAGTACCTAAAGACAGCCTGTCAGCATTACATTACATGTCAGGCTGTCTATCTCCCTGTTTCCTGTAAACCTACTGTGATCTATAAAAAGCTAAAAATCGCCAATCATATCAAACAGAGAAGAAACAATGTTTACTTTTGTACTATGGTACTGTAGTTCTTTAATCGTTAAGTGATTGTAATCTACATTTAAATACATAATGTCTCTACAGTTTGATGTTTAAATCCATAATGTCTCTACAGGTTGATCCACAACAATATACTGAGGTTGTACCAAGACCATGGAGGTGGATCACATCACTGCCAATCCTCAGCCAAAACAAATAAACATCAAACTACTGTAAGATTAGAGAACTAGAATCAGGAGAGTTCTTATACATCACATCTTGCAAAAAAAATGCTAGAACAAAAGGGACTTTTTCTATTTGCTGCTTTTTTATACATTTTTATTGTGATTCATAATCTTAGCTCTCAGGGTGAATTGAAATATGAAATGACATCATTGCACTTGACCCAGTAGTTTCTTCCAGATGAATGTACAGCTGGTTCAGTTAACGTTTACGTGCCTTGCTCAGGGACACTTTGACACGAAGCCTTAACTGTTGAGTTTTGAACCAGTGACCTTCCCATACATCTGTATGTTTTGTAATGGCAACTAAAAACAGGGTGAAGGAGCAAACTGCCACTGTACCTTCAACAGGCAGCCTCTGTAGACATTTTTAAACTTAAGATGCCTTGCATTTAACTGACTTTTTCTGAGTGATTTTATATTCTATGGCACATGTCATGTCCTCACTGTACTGCACCATTTTAATTGTCTCTTTATTTTATTCTCATTCATCATATTTTGTCTTTGTTTTGTCTTCTCTTCTCTATTGCCATGTAAAGCACTTTGAGCTGCATTATGCTGTATGTCATGAAAGGTTCTATTTAAATAAAGCTTTATTATTATTATTATTATTATTATTATTATTATTAAATGTCATTTTATAATGCTTATATTGCTTTGCTGTGTCTTAAAGCTCTGAAAATTAATATATATAATTAATATAAACACCTACAGCTGTATGTGAAATGAATGAATGCATACTACAGTCTATAGACAGCATTAATGTTCTGACTCCTTTGGTTTCCATGTATTTTATCACAGACTGTATTACAGATTACATCCAGGTGGTTCATGTATTCACTACTGTACCAAATATAACACTGGTTATAATAAACCACCGTTATTCAAGACTCATTTGCAGAAAAATAACATTGAATGTCAATTTGACACCTGTTTTTATTACCCTAAATACTTGCATTTCAGAAGGATTTACAGCAAGGGATTGCTTATAAAATATTACATGTTGTATTTGTAATTGTATAGAACAAAAGCCTTAGTGTCCATAACTAATGTGTTATAATATTGTAGACTAATTACAGTCTAATGGTAATTAATAACACATTAAGGAAGTTACAATCATTTAGACAAATATGTGTATAAATATTTCTCTGTGTTATTAGTTAATAGTGTGAATACTAGGAGTCTACAAAAGAAAAGAAAAACAATTCATTTGCATTCTGTATGTCTAGGGCAGGGGTTTTCAACAGGTGGTCCGGGGACCACCACTGGTCCCTGAGAGGATTCCAGGTGGTCCCCAGGCTAAATGATGGAAAGTTGGTTAACCAGATGTAACTCTTTGAGAGCGTAAAAATGAAACCAAATGGACCCTTGCGGCTCCATTTGGTTTCATTTTTACACCCTCAAGAGTTAAAATATTCATCATCTGAATTAGCCCAAGTCTACACAACTAGAGATCTATGTTTGACTGCTATGTTTCCAAAATTCAGCCTGGAATTGTAGATAAAAACAAGAAATCTTTAGTTTTGGGTCTGTGGGGCTAAAATGTCATCACATGGTGGTCCGCAGCTCAAATGGTGAATAAATAGTGGGCCCTGGTATGAAAAAGGTTGAAAACCACTGGTCTAGGGGATATTGGGTGATATGAAGATTTGCCACTAGAGGGGGATAGATATCCACAGTTGTCCCTGTTCAACTAGAGTTGGCTATATGAGCAGGAAACATCTATAAATGGTTTATTCATTTTCTGTCAATGAAATAACCCCAAAAGGTCCTAAACCACCATGATACAGTACATTACTGCAAGTGTTTAAACATTTTTTCATTTATTTGGCTTAGTTATTTGATTTGGGCTGTCTATTTTAAGTAATTTCTTTCTGTAATCCCTGCTGAAATGCAGCTGAATATTGTAGGCCATATAGTTTCTGTGTAGACACTAATCAGAAAGTAAAACCCTCCGGTGCATGTAGGGGGTCCTTTGGCTAGAGGTGGTCCAGGGACCCATCATTTTTAGATCCATCTATGCACAGAGGTGCCTTGGATACGGTTTAAAAGATTGTCACCTGATCACTGCATTTTACTGTGTTTTGGGACTTATTCAAAAGTGCTATTGAACTATTTTTAGATTTCTTTTGTGTTGCATTATTGAAACCCTCTCCAAAGAGCACCTGCTAGCAGTTTTATAGAGAGATATCGATATCAACTGATACAGACTGCCACTTTGGAACCGATTCGAACCGATGACCCCACGGATCACTGGACTAAAATTTACAATATTTGCAGAGCTCTCGTTCAAAACTCCTGTACCTCAATGGTGCAACTCTTTCCATGGGATGGGATTCGAACCGACGACCCTACGGATCACTGGACGACCTGTGGTGTTATATTGTATTAATATATACTGTATGACACCAACAGATTATTATATTGTATTAATATATACTGTATGACACCAACAGATTATTATATTGTATTAATATATACTGTATGACACCAACAGATTGTTATATTGTATTAATATATACTGTAGGACAACAGATTGTTATATTGTATTAATATATACTGTATGACACCAACAGATTGTTATATTGTATTAATATATACTGTATGACACCAACAGATTGTTATATTGTATTAAATACTGTATGACACCAACAGATTGTTATATTGTATTAATATATACTGTATGACACCAACAGATTGGTTAAAATGTTTTATTCATTAAAATATTAAGTTCCAGTACAGTTATAAAGCAACAGAGCAGCAGATCTGCTTTAGTTTCAACTGATAATATTCTCTCCACAGATAAAGGAATGATTCATTGCACTGATTCTCATCATACAAAAACAAATCAAGGTTTTACAGAAACATCTAAATGTTTCTGTTCTACAGATTCTCTTTATGTCTGTATGTTTTGAGCACCGAGACAAAGTCCTGAGAACTTTGTTTAAAACAGAGGTGTCCACACTTTTTGACTTGAGAGCTACTTTCAAAATGAGCAGCTCAACAAGATCTACACATCAAAAATGTGATTATTCCATTACTGAAAATCCATTTCAAGACCCCTAGAAAGTTTGAGCTTTGAAATAGTTGGTGATGGTGTTACTTACTGTTATAGTGTTTAAGAATAGTGCACTTATAATGAAAAATAGAGGGGGAGAATTGGAAGGTTTTCCTGTATATGCTATTAATGACGTTTGAAAACAGTATTTGAGGTTTGAGTTGACAGTTTGTGAACTGTTTTTGTCCACAATTGGGAAAGAGAACTGGCAAAACGTTGGTCAAAATAACAATTATTCTTTTTTAATCTAATAGTGTGGACTCTTGAAAATGACGTAAGTCAGATGTTTAAATATAATTTAACTCTTGAGAGTGTAAAATGAAACCAAATGGACCCGTAAGGGTCCATTTGGTTTCATTTTACCATTCTCAAGAGTTACAGATCTATAAGGGTCCAAGTGGGGGGACTGTCATGTGATCTACCTGCATGGTCTGTGTGATCTACTGGTAGATCACCATCTACCTTTTGGACAGCTCTGATTTAAAATGACATCCACAAGTTATATCCTTCCTTACATACACTCATTATAGATTAATAAACACGTATATCAAGTTATTGCAGTTCTGACAACAATTTGGCAAATTAAAGCCCTTGTTGACGAAAATAGTTGCACTTCCAGGAGCTAAATATTGTTCCGTTTTGGAAAATTAACTCAAAAAGGCAATTTTAGATTTACATTTAGCATTAAGCACTGTTCCTCGTCATACAAAAGAGGCATTCCAACATTCTGTGCTTCCCTCATCTTTTTTCCCCTGAAGGTTTTCTGAATATTCTGATTTTATCCTAATGTTAATTCTATTGCTTTACTACGGAAAAGAAGAGTTCAGGAGATCTACACTCTCAAGAGTTAAAATATTCATCATGTGAATTATCCCAAGTCTACACAACTAGAGAATGTAGAAGATTAATGGTCATTTTGATCTGTATGTTGGACTGTTTGGTTTCCCCAAATCCAGCCTGGAATTGTGGACAAAAGCAAAAGAAATCTTCTTTCTCTGTGGGGCTAAAATGTCATCAAATGTTGGTCCTTTGTGGCCCAAATTCAGAATAAATAGTGGGCCCTGGTTTGAAACTGAGATACAACACTGTAAACACCTGGTTTGCTTTGTGACAATGCAGCTCCCTGAACAACAACACAGACGTTTTAAAAACATGATAGTTACTGTTGTGACGTTTCCTCCTGGTTCTTCTTCAAGCCTCCGTTGGCCTGCTGCTGCCTGGATGCTGCTCCGCTGTCTCTACGAGACGACCGGCCCTTGCCCCTGCCCCGGGGGGAGCTGGGGGGGCTGCAGGGGGGCTGGAGCCCTTGCCCCTGCCCCGGGGGGAGGTGGGGGGGCTGGAGCCCTTGCCCCTGCCCCGGGGGGAGCTGGGGGGGCTGCAGGGGGGGCTGGAGCCCTTGCCCCTGCCCCGGGGGGAGGTGGGGGGGCTGGAGCCCTTGCCCCTGCCCCGGGGGGAGGTGGGGGGGCTGGCGGGGGGGCTGGGGCCCTTGCCCCTGCCCCGGGGGGAGCTGGGGGGGCTGCTGGGGGGGCTGGAGGCGGGGGGAGGAGACGTGGGACGTCCCGTTCTGGTAGGACTGCTGCTAGGAGAACCTCTGGGTGAGGAGTATGGAGACAGAGCCTGCAGCATCCGACCGCTCTGCTCCTGGATCACATGCTGAGGAACCATAGGAGACACACAGTTTAACTCTGAATACAGATCGACTAGATTCTGTTTTCTGACACTAGATTCTTGGTCCTGGCACTAGAATCCAGTTCCTGGCACTAGATTCTTGGTCCTGGCACTAGAATCCAGTTCCTGGCACTAGATTCTTGTTCCTGGCACTAGAATCCTGTTCCTGGCACTAGATTTGAGTTCCTGGTGCTAGATTCGAGTTTCTGATGCTAGATTCTAGTTCCTGACACTAGATTCTAGTTTCTGACACTAGATTCTAGTTTCTGACGCTAGATTCTAGCTCCTGACGCTAGATTCTAGTTTCTGAGAGTAGATTCTAGTTTCCGACGCTAGATTCAAGTTTCTGACACTAGATTCCACAGTAGTTTCTGACGCTAGATTCTAGTTTCTGACACTAGATTCCACAGTAGTTCCTGATGCTAGATTCTAGTTTCTGACACTAGATTGTACAGTAGTTTATGACACTAGATCGTAGTTCCTGATGCTAGATTCTAGTTTCTGACGCTAGATTCTAGTTTCTGACACTAGATTCTAGTTTCTGATTCTAGATTCTAGTTTCTGACACTAGATTCTAGTTTCCAACACTAGATTCTAGTTTCTGATTCTAGTTTCCGATACATTCTATAGTTGTGTAGACTTGGGAAGAGAGGAGAAGGAGAGAGCTTTTAGATCATTTTTATCGCATGACTGTTCCACCGTGCGCGAAGGAGAGCTTTAAGTGTGTGTGTAAACACAAACTTTGTCCTAACACAAATAATAAATGCCCTAGATAATGAAAGTCCTTAATGTAGTGTATGATCACCTCACACTATACTGCATGTTATAACATTAAGCTACATGTAATGTTTAGTGATGGCCAGACAACTTTAAATATTTAGCTGGTAATGATGATCCAAATGAGATGCCTCCTAGTCCTAAAATACATCTCCTTTTTTACAACAATACTTTTTTGTCTATACTAGGGCTGTTGAATGATTAAAAATTTTAATCAAATTAATCACAGCTTCAAAATTAATTTAATCATGATTAATCACCATTTGAACTATGTCCAAAATATGCATGTTTTTAAAAAATCTGTGAAAAAAATAACCATTTATCTTTAAAATATGTATCAAAATGGGTGATCTACAAGCCCAAATGCTTGTAGATCCTCCAGCTATACTATGTCTCTGGTTACAGGGAGACACACAGATATACGTCTCCGTAAAACCGTGCTTTACCCATTTCTTTCAAGTGAGAAAATGCTCAGTGGGTTGAGCCAGTGTGCACATGAGTTAATTGAGTTAAAAATTTTAATCAGATTAATCAACAGAATTAATTTAATCCCATTAATTAACTATTTTCAACAGCCTTAGTCTATACATTTTCTGAGATTTCTGAACAGTCACCGAATTACCATAACTATTTACTGTACCTATAGTCCAATCTGTTTGTTTGTGGTCATTATTCAATCACATGTAAACAAAATATTAATCGATTCAATTAGGTTTAATCTGTTTTTTCTGTTTTGTCTTGTCTGTCTGTCTGTCTGTCTGTCTTTTTTGGAGGGGGGGGGATCTATCCTGATGCAAAATCTATACTATATACAGTATATACTCTATCTAGTATACTAGATATTAGATATTTTGATTGACATTTACGGTTTTCCAGGTAAGGTCAGCCAATCACTAATGGATGGCCACTTATTAGAGCATCTGTACAATATATATTACATTTTTTATACATTTAAATGAACAGTGAGGATTTTATAAAGGAACTGATAGTAAAAATGCATCCCGTGCATAGAATATTCTAAACAGCTTCCACTGTGAGTCAACAAGGAAATAGTATCTAATAGTAAAGTAATAATAGGTCATGCCATGAGTAAATAATCATAATGATCTAATTGTATTTTTGTGATCACTGATACAGGATATAGTTGGCAGCGACAAGACAAATGAACAACCTTTAAGATAAGTTAAAATATTAAATATCTAAATTATCACCAACTTAATTAAAGCAGTCTACACACTTAGAGAATGTAGAATAATCAGCAGGTCATTCTGATCTACATTATGTTTGCATGTTTTGTTTGCTGAAATCCAGCCTGGAATTGTGCACAAAACCTTTAATAAATCTTTAGTTTTTACGGTCTGTAGGGTGTGAAGATGTCCTCAAATAGTGGTCCGTGGTTCAAATACTGAATACAGAGTGGACCCTGGCTGGGATCAAAATGGTTGAATGAAAACCACTGATATGATATAAACACTATGATCAGAAATCAGTGTGTTTTAGAGCAGGTTAGAGGAGGTTTATGACGTCATGCTGGTCGTTTAGGGACTAAACGTTCAACACATGCTGATAAATGTCCTTTTATTAGAGTATTTGAATGGTTAAAACACATTATTTAATGAATATTTAACCATCTCTTACCTCTAAATAAAAGCTGTTGTCAACCAGCCGCCCTGTTGGATTCAGCGCGTCGCTCAAATACGTCCCCCGGAAGTACTAACGCTCTACTTTTGGTTCCGCACGCGTTCAAGGTTTTCAACCTTTTTCATGGACATGGACATGTGGGTGTGCTCTCACAGAGTGACCCGTAAATAAAGTCAAGCCAGAGTTTTTTTTTAAGCTAATGTGTTTAGCATAAATGTAGGCCTAGTAGGATTTGATATTACACTTCTGGCATACATGCCAGCCATATGTGTAGGCATTTTATTTATTTATTTATTTATTTTACAAATTACATATTTAAATTCCATCTTACAAACACAGACAACAGTTGGTTGAAATACACACATTTATGAGGCCATAAATCACAGGTGCTGACAGAGTACACACATAGGCGTATTATGAAATTAAGGGCCCCTGGGCCACCACCAGCCAAAGGGCCCCCCTACACCGGAGGATTTTTCTGCCCGGCAAGGCGGCATGATGGTTTAGGACTTTTGGGGCTATTTTAGTGACACAAAATTAGTAAACCCATTGTTAATAAGGACTGTGTGCACCATTATTATTCACTTTTACCCCTTTTTTAGGTGGGCCCTGAGCATGGGCCTCTTAGCGATCACGTGTACACTCAAGCTCATGGGCCCCCCTAGCTCAGGGGCCCCTGGGCCTGGGGCCCCCCTAGCTCAGGGGCCCCTGGGCCTGGGGCCCCCCTAGCTCAGGGGCCCCTGAGCCTGGGCCCAACATGCCCGTTGGATAATCCTTCCCTGAGTACACAGTACTGTCGCTACTCACTTCCTCAGAGGCACTTTGCCTGTCATCAGGTCATGGCCATGCACTTGCCCCTGAAAATGTTTTGAATGAATAAAACGGCAGTATAACTTAAAAATATCGCCCTACAGACTAATGCATGGTAGGGAAACCTTTTCATGTCAAGGATCCCAACATTTTGAAAATATAACTTTGACATGCACCATAGAAATTGTGGACATCCGCAAAGGTGCTACCAAACATACTTTTACATGGCTAAGATTAATTTGTCAAACCACCCCTGTGGCTTTTGCAACCTGGTGATGTTGTGATCTTGTAGATTAGCTGTATTTGCCAGAGTGCACGCCGTAGACACAAGTTAAGTGTGTAAGATGTGGACTCACAATAAAAATGTGCAACCAGGTAGTAGACTCCACCTGCCCTACCATTGTGTTTTTATTTACCTGCAGGTGTTAGTGTCAACCCATGAATCACATAGCTAGTCTGATCAGCCTAAATGGTGACTTATACTGTATGTGAAGTGCTCCTTTTGTAGGGTGAGTGATATCATCATTGCCAATACCTTGTAGGGGAGGCTGTTTGACTGTCACTGGTTGTTCACAAAAAGAGTGTGTTTAGCAATCTTATAAATTATTATAAGTGGAATGTGGTTTGGAGACAGAGGGCTCCAAACGTGATCTTGTCTAAGACTGAGGTATGAAATGCAGTCACAATCAGCATACAATAAATTCAATAATACAATACCACCTGATCCCAGCTTCTCCTGGACTGCAACCTTGGCGTGGTGGAGAGGCTTGCGTACTCCAGTGAACCCGAGAGCTATGCCGGAGGGGGTTCATACCCCTGGCAGGTTCAACCAAGCCGGACAGGTCAAGGGTGAGGAGGCAGACTAATGCAGTCCCTGGTCCTCCAGGGTGGGGGTTGGGCGTGGGGGTAACTTCCCCACCCTGTAAAAACAACCACTAGTTACAGAAACGATGACAAATGAAAACCAAATCACACAACTGGTCGAAGAAGGCACCCAAGCAGATGGGAGTATGACGCGGCCCAGCCAAACCCTGAGGGGCGCTGGGAAGCCGACACACCTTCTGACACCAAGAAAATCCATTCCAATGGGGACATGGAACATCAGGACCATGTTCCAGGCTGGCAAGGCTGCAACAGTCGCAAAAGAAATGGAGCGCTACAACCTCTCAGTGCTGGGGCTGGCAGAAACAAGATGGATTCAGTCAGGAGAGGTTAAGTTGGCCAGTGGGCAGAGCATAATCTATTCCGGGCATGAAGAGGAGGGAGCGACCCATACAGAGGGAGTGGCCATCATGATGACAAAGGAAGCTAGAAAGGCCCTAACGGCATGGAAACCCATCAACTCTCGCATCATCTCCGCAACCTTCAACACCAACAACAGGAGGGTGAAAGCCCACATAATCCAGTGCTATGCACCCACCAACGACGCAGAGGAGGAGGTCAAGGCCAGGTTTTATGACAGCTTAAACCACATACTGAATAATATAGGAGCCAAGGACCTCATCATCCTAATGGGGGACTTTAACGCCAAGATTGGAGGCCAAAATGAGGGGTACGAAGCAGTAATGGGGAAGCATGGAGTTGGGAGAATGAATGAGAATGGCGAAATATTTGTGGAGACCTGTGTTAACAATAACCTAGTGATTGGGGGTAGTGTGTTCCCCCATAAGACAATCCATAAAACAACCTGGGTGTCACCAGACCATGTCACAGAAAATCAAATTGACCACATCTGTATCAGCAAAAAGTTTAGAAGAGCCATGGAAGATGTTCGGACAAGAAGAGGGCAGATGCAGCCTCAGATCACCATCTCCTAGTCGGGAAATTTAAGTTAAGGCTCAAGAGATACCACCGGGCCAAAAGCGAAAGAGCGAAATACAACACTGAACATCTCAGCGATACGCAAGTCACAGTGCGGTTCAAGGATACCCTCTCAAAGAAATATGCTGACCTACAGTTGGGAACAACAGAAGGACGGACAATTGATGAGGAGTGGGACCACTTAAAGACTGCTTGGAGCTCAACGTGTGATGAGGCCTTGGGGAGAAGATCCCAAAAGCACAAAGAATGGATAACACCGGAAACCCTTAATTTAATCCAGCAGAGAAGAGATTTGAAAGAAAAAGTGAACAACTCCAGAACAAGAGCAGGAAAAACCTCTGCGCAAAAGGAGTACAACAGGTGCCATAAAGAAGTGCGACAGAACATCAGGAGAGACAAGAGATCACAAGTGGAGAGGCTAGCCAAGGAGGCAGAACTTGCAGCAGCTCAAAAGAACATGAAGGAGTTGTATAGCATTACAAGGAAGCTGTCTGGGACGTATAAACACAGCAACAAACCAATCACAGACAAGAATGGCCAACTGCTTTCAACCCCAGAAGAACAGCTCGAAAGATGGGTTGAACATTTCAAAGAGGTTTTGAACAGGCCACCACCACCAGAACAGCCAGACATTCACAAGGCCAGGGTCCCATTAAAAGTCAAGTGTGACCGACCAACAAAAACTGAAATAAAAGAGGCAATCAAGCAACAGAAAACCGGAAAAGCAGCTGGCCCTGACAATATTCCACCTGAAGCCCTTAAAGTGGACATAAACACTTCCACAGACATGCTCTATAGCCTCTTTCGGAGAATCTGGGACGAGGAAAAGACCCCAACAGAATGGGCAGAAGGTCACATTGTGAAACTGCCAAAGAAAGGTGACCTAAGGAAATGCAACAACTACCGAGGAATTACCTTACTTTGTGTGCCCAGTAAGATCTTCAACAGGATCATCCTTAACCGTCTCCAGGAAGCTGTAGACAAGAGGCTCCGGGACCAGCAAGCAGGTTTTAGGAAAGATCGCTCATGCACAGACCAAATAGCAACACTACGCATCATCATTGAACAGTCTATCGAATGGAACACGTCCTTGTACATCAACTTCATTGACTTTGAGAAAGCTTTTGACAGTTTGGATAGGGCATCACTATGGCAACTACTAGACCACTATGGCATCCCCACCAAGATCACAAACCTCATTAAGAACTCATATGAGGGAACCACATGTAAAGTAATGCATACAGGCCAGCTCTCCCAGAGCTTCGAGGTCAAGACGGGTGTCAAGCAGGGATGTCTGCTCTCACCATTCCTGTTCCTCTTAGCAATCGACTGGATAATGAGGAAAACAACTGAAGGGATGAGAAATGGAATCCAGTGGACAATGTGGGAGCAGCTGGATGATCTTGATTT
The DNA here is from genome assembly GCA_039105355.1 of Benthosema pterotum. Taxonomy (NCBI): domain Eukaryota; kingdom Metazoa; phylum Chordata; class Actinopteri; order Myctophiformes; family Myctophidae; genus Benthosema; species Benthosema pterotum. Next base: position 51,028,918 of record CM076975.1, on the reverse strand, counting down.
TGCGGACGACATAGCCCTCCTTTCACACACACATACACAAATGCAAGATAAAACAGAAAGACTCTCACACACTGCAATAAAACTCGGCCTCACTCCCAATGTATCAAAGACACAGGTGATGAAGATCCATACACAAACCACCAACCCCATCCTCATGAACAACACTGCTCTAGAGGAGGTACAAGCATTTACCTACCTAGGCAGTGTTATGGACACCACGGGAGGGACAGATGCCGACATCAAAAACAGGATAAACAAGGCCAGAGTCGTGTTTAACATGCTCAGGAAGATCTGGAGCTCAAAGAACATCTCCACCAACACCAAAATGCGCATCTTTAATTCGAGCGTTAAACAGGTGATGCTGTACGGAGCCGAGACATGGAGAACAACAAAACTCACATCACACAAACTGCAGACATTTACCAACACATGCCTCAGGAGAATCCTTCACATCTGGTGGAGGGACAAAGTCAGCAACGTGGACTTATGGAGAAGGACAAACCAGGATCCCATCGACCTACAGATCAGGAGGAGAAAGTGGAGTTGGATCGGCCACACACTCAGAAAACCTGCGACAAACATCACCCGGCAAGCCTTAAAATGGAACCCCCAGGGGAAAAGGAAACGAGGTCGTCCCAGGAACAGCTGGAGAAGGAGCATCGAGTCAGAGATGGCAGAGAAGGGGCTCAACTGGACAGATCTCGAAAGAACGGCAAAAAGCAGAGTGAAATGGAGGACATTTGTCAACGGCCTATGCACCCTAGAGGAGCAAAGGGCTTAAGTCAAGTAAGTCACGTATCTGATCCCAGAAATTCTGGAATCAGGTAACTTGGAATGGTCCTTGACTCCTTGCAAAAGTGTCAAAGTATTAATGCACACACATTTTATTTCCTATCCTCTAGGCAGTCCATTCCACTGTTCAGTTGTTTACAGTATTATTAAAAATTGGAAATTATTTTTTTCTAATATAACTTAATAATACTCGTTTTAATCTTTGATTAGTCACCTCTACAACAAGATATGGGCCGGTGTCATGTGGATATTCCTGGAAAGATTAACACTGCTAAACGGGTGCGTTGCACCCCTGCCAATATGTAATGTCATTCTGTTGGCATTCACTGTTGCTTTGAATTTTAACTATAGGAGTGTGACAGTCACAGGTGTGCACCACTCAATCATAGGTGTGTGTCAGACACATAAGCATGTAGCCGGTCACTTTTCTAACTTTGTTTATCCTGTATGACCTCATATCTACAGAATCTGCCCCAAAGCAAGGTTGAACTTGCCTTTTTGGCAATTCAGGCATGCCCCACTGTTTTACACTCAGAGTGGCAGACCTTATTTGGTTATTTGGTGTTTGTACACACTTTATTGACCAGTGTTGGACCCTGAACCATACCTTGTTAACAGAGAGGAGAGGAGATCACACCAACCTGATCTGAGCTCATTGCTCAAACCACACACTTTTTTGATGCGACAGCAGACAAACCCAGTTCTCAACCCAGCTGCACGCTTGGATACACAGCAAACAATACAATGTACTAACAAAGAAGCATGACCTCATATCTACAGAATCCGCCCCAAAGCAAGGTTGAACTTGCCTTTTTGGCAATTCAGTGCCCCACCATGGGCCCTGATTTCGGAGAAACAGCTCACTTCGCTTGGCTGGATGGTAATTAAAATTCCATATTTGAGTAAATCACCCTTATACAAATTGTATATTGCTTTTCCATGGCATAAGTGTTTTACTTTTGTTTTTGGAACAGGTGAATTCAACTGGGACAAGTACCAAAGACTAAGGGGGAGTCAAGGGTGTCATTCGCCATCATCCGGTGTTGGGAGTGTGGAGAGGACTGCAAAGATTGTGTGGGTTTTACAGACATGAAGACACAATAACAGTCAATAACAAAGTAACACAATTTTTTATCCACATGTCAAGTTCAATATACTGTAAACTCACGTGTCTATAATAGTACCTGTCCTGTAGTCTCTGGAACAACAGCCAAATCAAATATAATGTAATAATGCTTTATACATATAGACCAGGGCTGGGCAATTATTTTTCCCAGGGGGCCAAATGAGATGCATAAAATATTGTGGAGGGACAAGACTAAAGGCTGAACTAAAGTCTGCGTAATATGCATTTAATTTCAAGATAAAAGTAAGAGTAAGACCAACCATTCTGACACCAGGGCCGTCAATTTATTCAGAATTTGAGTCACAGACCACCATTTGATGACATTTAAGCGACACAGACCCCAACACTAAAGATTTATTTTGCTTATGACCACAATTCCAGGCTGGATTTTGGACATTCTCTAGTTATGTAGACTTGGGCTAATTCACATGATGAATATTTCAACTCTTGAGAGCGTAAAAATGAATTGCGGATCCATTTGGTTTCATTTTACGCTCTCAAAGAGTTACATCTGGTTAACCAACTTTCCATATTTAACTTGGAACTCTCTCAAGGACCACTGGTGGTCCCCGGGCCGGTCAGAGTCAGCCAAAGGGCCGCATTTGGCCCCCGGGCCGCATAATGCCCAGGTATGATATAGACTATAGTGTATTTATCGATTTAATACCTTATTAACAGAGGTCAATGTTTTGAGACAATCAAATAATTTCTAAGAAGAAAAACAAAAGAAAAAGTCTTGTATCCTGCCACTTTTTTCTTCTCGCTAATTAGATATAGATTATTTTCGAAAAGTCTATAAGGAAAATGAATGGGGAATCCATTTCTGGAACAAGGGCAAAATCACGAGGGGACAAGAAAGCAAGGAACGTAGAACAATTAACACCCATCTATTGTTCCAACACAATGAGCAGAAAATGAAAAATAAACCCTGTAAAACAGTGGTTTTCAACAGGTGGTCCGGGGACCACCAGTGGTCCTTGAGAAGGTTCCAGGTGGTCCCCAGGCTAAATGATGGAAAGTTGGTTAACCAGATGTAAAATGAAAATATTCATCCTCTGAATTAGCACTATTTAATTAAGAAGTTTACACTGTTTTGTTTGCAAAATCCAGCCTGGAATTGTGGACAAAACCAAAAGGATTCTTTAGTTTTAGGTCTTTAGGGCTAAAATGTCATCAAATGGTGGTCCGTAGCTCAAATTATGAATAAATCGTGGGCCCTGGCATGAGAAAGGTTGAAAACCACTGCTGTAAAAAAAAACACCACATTGAGCAGGGCACTGCAGGGAGTCGAACCCCGTTCCGGTGAACCAGAAGAACCACAACCAGTGCCGTATGCCTTGTGTTTTTGTTGTCTTTACAGGACTTATTTGATTTGGTTTGGTTTTAACCCCCACCTTCCACTTCAATGAGGTCAGTACTGCAAACCGTTTATTGTGTGCATTGCGTTTGTTTTATTGTGGTGAAACACTTTGAAACCTTGTTTTAATTATCACCATGTATTATTATTATTATTAACAGTGTTGGACCGGCCCATTTGGTTACACGTTTTACACTCTCAGAGTGGCAGACCTTATTTGGTTATTTGGTGTGTTTGTACACACTTTATTGACCAGTGTTGGACCCCATGGGGACCCAACAGGGACCTCAAAGAGTCCCTGAACCAGACCTTGTTAACAGAGAGGAGAGGAGATCACACCAACCTGATCTGAGCTCATTGCTCAAACCACACACTTTGTGATGCGACAGCAGACAAACCCAGTGACTTAACACGTAACGGAAAGAACGCACACCACCATTCTCAACGGAGCTGCATGCTTGGATACACAGCATACTGTATATTGTGCAGCAAACAATACAAACGCGCTAACAAAGAAGCAAATGATGCCGGCCATCATTTGCTCTCTGTTAGTTGGGATCAGAAATACTTTATTGTCCTACAAGGGGAAACCTTTCTGGGGCAAAGTACATCAACATTTAAAAACACAGACAGCACCGGTAAAGTTAAACCCACAGACAGTACATCAACATTTAAAACACACACAATCATTGCAGACAACACTGGCATGTAGATGGAGCAGTGTCCATAACAAGTACACTGTAACTCAAAATACATAGCACTCACAAGTTATGAGACATTTTCACAAGTTGGTACTTCCCTCGTTCCACAGCAAACAGCAGTAGCAGCACAGACTTTCTACCTTATACAGGTATCAGCCTCAGGTTCTGAAAAGACAGGAGACAAATAAGAGGAAATGTTTAGTCGTGTTGGCCTACAAGGTGACATTTTCGCCCGTAGTAGCAAAGATTTGAACAGAAACAGATGCAGTATATACCTAAAATCAAAGATCTGCACACATTTTCCAAACACAGAAGATCTGCAAGCTAATGTGGTTTCGTGCCAAATTATGATCAGTATTATTAATATCTGAAGCAAGTGTTTACAGACCTCGTTCAAGTTGTAGGCAGCAGGTGGACAGGCACATGGGCAGGCAGGTGGACAGGCGCATGGGCAGGCAGGTGGACAGGCACATGGGCAGGCAGGTGGACAGGCGCATGGGCAGGCAGGTGGACAGGCACATGGGCAGGCAGGCAGTCGGACAGGCAGGCAGCTGGACAGGCATCAAGACCAGCCGATGTCCTGCAGATCCATCCCCAAGTTTCCCCTGGGGAGCCCAGCAAGCCAAGCAGGCTGCCCAGGCAGGCAGAGCCAGACACACACTTCGGCCTTTAAGGGCCTACGAGGTAGGCTGGGTGAGACAGGCACACAGGCAGCCAAGCATGGGTGCAAGCAGCCAGGCTGCAGCCAGCCACGACGCAAGAAGAATGAATTGAGACAGACAGGCAGGCCAGGTTCAGACAGGCAGAAACAGGTTCGCAGATTGGCGGACCGAGGCCAGGCAATACAAGACCAAGAAGGTGAGCGAGCAAGGCAGTGGTTCCAAGCGGTCAGAGCAATGCCACGGAATGTGTGGCTTCCTTTCTGACGGCGAGGCTGCACGGGGGAAAGACTGCAACTCCCCTTGCAAGGTCAGTACCTAGGCCTTGCTGCACGGGGGCTGGTCGGCACTTGCCGCTTGCCTGGTCTGGATGCCTGGCTGGCAAGCTGGATGACTCGTTTCAAGGGCTTGCAGGGCTGGCTGGGCTGGATGGATGCTGGGCAGGCTTGGCCACCTGTGGGCCCCCTTACAGGCATGTATGTATGCCCTAGGAAGTCTCTTAACGGCATGGCGGGGCAGGACCAGGGCAGATCCCTGGCTGCGAATGGCTGTATGCCGCGGGTGTCCCTGCCTCGCATGGCGTGCAGGCCAGGGCAGAGAAGGCAGACAAGCCACATTGCGTGACAAGTGTCACGCAATGTGGCTCCTCTGACATCAAGGCCTGACCGCAATGGCTGTATGCGGCAGGGTATCCCTAGCTTTGAATTGCACGGCGTGCAGGCCAGGACAGGCTGCCGACAGTGTCACGCAGTGTGGCTTCACTGACAAGCATCTCTGACAAGCAAGGCACTGGCTGCAATGGCCGAATGCAAGAAGGTCCGGCTGTGGAGCCTGGCCACCTGCCTTGGGTTTGCTTGGCTTGCTGGGCTTCCCAGGGGAAGCTTGGGGAAGGATACTCCAGGGGAATCGGCTTGAGTTGAGCCTTCCAACGGCGTCTACCGTGATCTCCGTTCTGAGAGAAAAGAGACAGAAAAAGAAAGACGCACACAAATTTAGAACCACTTAAACCCTATAGATTTAATAAAAACAAGTCTACATAGAATTCCTGTATTGGATTCTGGGGTTTCCAATGCGCTGAAGAAACAGCACATTTGTCCTGTTGTTTCACTCCTTACATGGACTGCCCAGCAGGGGGAGACAGTGTTACTCTTATTTGAGAGCACAACTTTCTGACCAGTGAATAGAGATGATGGTCAAAACATTCCCAAGGGCCTCCAGCCAAATGTGTTCAGTAATAGTGTTAAGGGATATTTAAACTTTCCAAAAAGGTTTTGGTTATTTTGTGGTCTACTCAGTCTCATGTGAACACCCTAGACAGTTTATAAGTCACTCCATTCAGTATTTAGATATTTAATGTTTATTTTAGCCGTGCTTTCTCATGCACTGTTTTCATTTATTTTTAAATTATTGTTTTATTCGTTTGGCTACGACTAGGGCCACGGCCCCCCACTCACTTATAAGGAGAACAATATCAGTCAACAGAAAATATGCTGTGTTTTTGATTAATCTATCATGGTTAAAATTCAGTTTTAAGTTATAATGGGTTTGTATAGGAAGGGAGTGGTGTAGCTAATATGAACATCAAATATTTAAATGATGAATGGAGTAACTTATAAACTGTCTGCAGCGTTCACATGAGACTGAGTAGACCATAAAATGATCAATAGTTTTTTGGAAAGTGAAATTGGGTTGTATCTGACTGATCTGTGACCAGAAAGCAAGGGTCAGTTTCTCAATGGATTTATCATCTATAAGGGTTAAAAAAAACAAAAAACAAATTGAGCCTCCATGAAGCTTCGCAAAAATGTGGAGGGAATTAATAAGAGGCCCAAATCCATATGGCCTCCATCAAATAACATGGTAAGACACCTTATTTGATGGAGGCCATATGGATTCGCCTCCTTAATTTTACCCGCATTTTTGAGATTTGTCTGGGAGCTCAATGTGTTTTTACTAGCCAAGGTAGTATGACAAAACCTTAAAACATTAAACATGCCCTCGACAGCAAAAATAAAAGCACCATAAACATTTCTATTTGTTTCATAAATAGAGAATCTTTCACTTAGTACATAATATTATCTATTCCATATTTCCTACATGGTTAGAGGCTAGACACGTCATAGCCACATGACATCATCAACTTGTGAACAATACGCCATTTATGAAAAAATTATAAAATATTTACTGTGTTTTTCTTTTGTAATTTTAGTTGTAGAGGGCAAGTACAATGCTTTCAGGCATATTTGTCTCATTAGCCAGGGATCCTTTTAACCTTCATAGATGATAAGTCCACTGATAAATGGACCTTTGATATCCACGGTCACAGATCGATCAGATCGGTCAAATACGACCCAACTAAACCGCTCTACCACCTGTTGAAAACCCCTGCTATAGTGTGTGTTCAGAAAACGGAATATACACACTATAGTAATGATTGATGTCCTAATATACAGCTATTTAACACTGTTACTGCACAAACACTCAGGATCAGGGCTGGGCAATTATTTTTCCCAAAGGGACAAATGAGATACGGTACATAAAATATTGTGGAGGGCCAAGACTAAAGGCTGAACTAAAGTCGGTGTAATATTAATTTAATTTCAAGATAAAACTAAGAGTAAGACCAACCCTTTTGACACCAGGGCCCTCTATTTATTCAGTATGTGAGCCACGGACCACCATTTCATGACATTTTAGCCCCACAGACCCCACAGAACTTTCTTCAAGATTTCTTTTTTTTGTCTACAATGCCAGGCTGGATTTGGGAAACAAAACAGGATAACAAAAATCACCATTGTCTTACATTCTCTGATTGAATGTGTAGACTTTGGGCTAATTCAGATGATGAATATTTTAACTCTTGAGGGTGTAAAAATGAAACCAAATGGACCCGCAAGCGTCCATTTGGTTTCATTTATACGGTATAAATGAAACCAAATGGACGCTTGCGGGTCCATACGCTCTCAAAGAGTTACATCTGGTTAACCAACTTTGCATATTTAACTTGGAACTCTCTCAAGGACCACTGGCGGTCCCCAGGCCGGTCAGAGTCAGCCAAAGGGCCGCATTTGGCCCCCGGGCCGCATAATGCCCAGGTATGCTCTAGACCATACCTGGGCATTATGCGGCCCTTTGGCTGACTCTGACCGGCCTGTGAAAGGGTGCCATGGTTTTCAACCAGTGGTCCGGGGACCACCAGTGTTTCTTGAGAGTTCCAGTTAAATATGGAAAGTTGGTTAACCAGATGCAATTCTTTGAGAGTGTAAACATGAAACCAAATGGACCCTTGCGGGTCCATTTGGTTTCATGTTTACGCTCTCAAAAGTTACAATATTCATCATGTGAATTAGCCAGAGAATGTAAAGAATCATGGTCATTTTTGATCTATGTTTTCCTGTTTTGCTTGTGAAATCCAGCCTGGTATTGTGGACAAAAACAACAACAAATCTTTAGTTTTGGGGTCTGTGGGGCTAAAATATCAAATAGTGGTCCGTGGCGCAAATTCTGAATAAATAGAGGGCCCTAGTGTCAAAATGGTTGGTCTTACTCTTACTTTCGTCTTGAAGTGAAATTAATATTACACAGACTTTAGTTCAGCCTTTAGTCTTGGCTCTCCAAAATATCTTATGTATCTCATTTGGCCCACCACTGATCTAGACTAGCAATGTTAACCTTGTTGTGTGGAATAAATGTGTACACACCTGGTCCAGGTTGCAGGCAGGCTGTCAGGCACGCAGTCAGGCATGGAGGGCAGGCAAGGCTGGCTGCGGCACACATGGCATCTCCGTCCTAAGAAAGGAAAGATAGAAAAAGAAAGACACATGCAATTAGAAACCAATGAACAATTCTGCACAGCAATCCTGTATTGCAGGGGTTTTCAACAGGTGGTCCCTGAGAGGATTCCAGGTGGTCCCCAGCTAAATGATGGACGGCTGGTAACCAAATGGACCCATATAGATCTGTAACTCCTGAGATCGTAAAATGTAACCAAATGGACCCATAAGGGTCCATTTGGTTTCATTTTACGCTCTCAAGAGTTAAATTATATTTAAAAATCTGAATTACTTAATCTTCAGGAATCTACACAATTAGAAACTGTAAAAGAATTGTTATTTTGACCAACATTTTGCCATTTTATCGCCTAAATTGTGGACACAAACTTGAAAATCCTTGTTTTGGGGTTTAAACTCAGGTGATCCGTGGCTAAAATGCAGAATAAATAGTGGGCCCTGGTATGAAAAAGGTTGATTCTTTTTTGGTGTAGGGTTATTTATTTTTTATTTTATTTTTTCAAACAAATGCCTTGCAGATAGAAAGGATAATTCAAGCTTTCCCTACCGTTGCAATGTTGGTAAGTTCAAAGGGATAGTTCAGATTTTTAAAAGTTAAGCTGTAAGAAATATTTATCATTAATATAGTTGGTGCTACTGTATTAATTGATTGCCAGGATCCCATGGTGGAGTTCTGCTCTGATTTTGGCAAAATATTAAGGGTAATTTCACATTAAAAATTAGAATAAAACTTTTGGTCCTTTTATGGTCTACTCAGTCTCATGCCAACACCCCAGACAGTTTTGTTTTTACATTATTTGATTCAGTGTTTAGACATTTGATGTTCATTTTAGCTTCCCCGCTCCCTTCCTATACAACTTAAAAGTCAATTTTAACCATAAGATTAATCATCTTTTTCTGGTGACTGATACGATCCTTCTAATACATGAGGGGGCGTGGAATTTTATTTACTGTTTTCGTTCATTTTTAAAATACCGGTATTGTTTTAGAAAATGTAGAAGCCTCAGGGGCCCGCTGGCCATGGCCAAATGAAAACAATATTTTAAAAATGAATGAATGAATTCCACACCCCCCTCACATATTAGGAGGACAATATGAGTTACCAGAAAAACAACTGGGTGTTTAGGAAAAATCTATTGTGGTTAAAATGAAGTTTTAAGTTATAATGGGGAAGCTAAAATGAATATCAAATATCTACGTACTGAATTAGGCAACTTATATGCTGTCTGGGGTGTTCACATGAGACCGAGTAGATGATAAAATCACCACCCCCCCCCCCCCCCCCACCCCCTCCAAGTGAAATATCCCTTTAAGTAGCTCTGGTCGTTTTGTTGAGGTCACTGGGCCAAACATTAACAGTAAATGAATCCACAAAAACAACATATTGTTGAATTATTGAGATGCACATGACATGATGCACATGACATCACAAGGGATGTGATAGGGGGCCAAAATGAACCATGGATCTGCTAATATTTTAGACATACGACAGTAATAAATAAAGTTGTTCATTTACCGGTACTTTGACTATGTGGCCCCACAAAATGACCGGAACTAGTCAATATTTCACCAACACCAGAGCAGAACTCCCATCATGGGACTCCGACAACCAATTAATACAGTAGCAAATGCTGTGTTAATTTAAGTATTTCATGCAAGTTTTACTAAAAAAAATCTTAAATATCCCTTTAATTTAATGTAGTTTGATACAAGCAGATCACAGATGTAACATTCCATTAGTAGGAAGCCAATGGGGGGTGTTGGAACTCCAGATTATTCCCATTATATTAAAAAATATATTTTTTTTCTTTTTAGTTTTTATTGACTAGCATGTGACATGTCTAACTAGGGGCTTTTCCAGCTGCAATGCAACACGAGATTTCGTTTTATAATGGGATGACTCTAGAATTACAATAACAATACCCCCCATTTGCTCCCCAATAAACAAAAAAACATCTTTGATCTGCTAGTATTATATGACGTTAAATTCACCAACATTGAAGCTGTATGGAAAGGTTGAATTATCCTCTTTCTATCTACAAAGCATTTCCTCATAAAAAAAAAAACACTATTTAATCACTACTCATTAAATAGTGTTCTTACTATTGCGATTGAGTAGTGATTTTTCTAGTGATTTGTGTCGTATTTGGGTAGAGAAATATCCCGTTTCACTACTTAATCACTACTGATATTACTACATAATTCCCATTCAAATCACTACCTGTCCTGGCTGCTACTGAATTACTTCAGTCTCACTATAGAACTATACAATCACTATACATTTATTGTTGAATTACTACACAATGCTTACACATGTACTGCTGTATCTCTTCACAATCCCTATAGAAAGTATTTATGTAGGTTTTCACTACTGAATACTTTTTGTTTCAGGGTTTGTGTAGAAACAAAAAGCAACTTATTAGTGATTCAGGAGCTAAAACAGTACATACATATTTTCTATAGGGATTGTGTGTAGAGATACAGCGGTAAATGTGTAAGCAAGTTGTAGTAATTCAACAATAAGTGTAGGCCTAAAGTGATTGTATAGTTCTTATACTGAGGCTGAAGTAATTCAGTAGCAGCCAGGACAGGTAGTGATTTGAATAGGAATTATGTAGTAATATCAGTAGTGATTAAGTAGTGAAACGGGATATTTCTCTACTCTACCCAAATACTACACAAATCACTAGAAAAATCACTACTCAATCGCAATAGTAAAGACACTATTGAATGAGTAGTGATTCAATAGTGTTTTTTCACGAGAGTTTGTTTGTTAAAAATCCACCATAGACATTACTTTCTGCTCACAATACTGTAGATTTGTATCAAATAAAGATAGAAAGAGGATAATTCAACCTTTCCATACAGATGCAATGTTGGTGAGTTTAACATTGCTTAATACAAGCAGATTGGAGATTGGTTTGTTGTTGTTGTTGTTATTTTGTCAATGGGCGGAATTGCAAGTCGAGATTCATCCTATTATTCATCCTATTATAAAAAATATATATCTAGTGTTGCATTGTGGCTAGGGGTTTTTCATGAAGCTGAATCCATTCCAAGCACTGTTTTTTCCCTCATAAAACAACCATACCGGTCATCAAACATGATGTGCAAGAGCATAACATTATAATTACCTTCAGACGACGCAGAGACGACGTGGATCCACCAGGCAGCAGAACAACACTCTGAGGAGACGACGTGGATCCACCAGGCAGCAGAACGACACTCTGAGGAGCAAGAAGAACAGCGGTCGAGCCGACTATTTAAGCCCCGCCCAGCTCCGTCTTCCGGTATGACGCAAAACGCGTCATATGACGCCACACCGTATGACGTGTTGGGTTATGCGCGCCAAAAGTTCCCGCCAAGTTTGAATTTGTTAACTCCATTTTCCGCTGAGTCCACCATACCGCATGATACCATACGGCTCGTTAAGTTAACTTGCTCACCTAGCGCATGCATAGGCTGTCCCGTTCCCATAGAAGTCTATGTAGAAAAGACTGACTCCATGTAGTGAACAGAGATGCCGTAACTCTGTCTACACTGTGGGTAGGATCAGCTGCATCGATTATTGTTAAACATCTGCATTACTTAATTCACAAGAAGTCTGCCTGAGATCATCCAGCAAAATAAACAAATAAACAAACTCTTGCTCATTCAGTGAGGTCTGTAGTAGTTTATGCATTCAGATGGAAGGATGCAGAGCCATCTAGTGTCAGAGTTGCGACATTGAATGAGCGCTCAGTTCAGTTCATGCTGCCTGAAGAGGGACAGAGTTCAACTAGAGTTGAATTTTATTAGTTTTAGTTGTAATCATTTGCATATTGCGTCCTATAAGTCTGTGTGGACTGGCACCTCTGGTGCATGACACAAAAATAATGAATTCATCATCATCATCATCATGATAAGGGTACCTCACAAGTCACGATATAATATAGGTGGCCTTAGAATATAGGTGGTCTTAGATTAGAATATGCGTGGCCTTAGAGGTGGATATTAGGCCTTCAATAATGAATATATACAGTATTACGATATTTGATATATTGCAGTATATCAATATTGCATGAAATTCATCCACGATATATATCATGATACTGTAGAACTTACTATACAATGTTTCTCATAAACCCTAACAAATATGGACACCGCTGTAACAATCCTCAATTATTAATCTGGACTTTTATTTGTCTCAAATGATTCTCATACTGGGCTTTTTATTTTTATCTTTTGTTTGTTATTTTGTTTGTTTGTTTTTAGGAATGAAGCAGTTATAGAAGTCGTTTAACATTTTAGTTCTGCGCCCAGTTTTTACTCCCAGAATTATCCCAGTGGATGATACATGACATGTTTTTCCTCGCAGATTTTTAACAATATGAGGAGAAAGGTCCTTCAGCAGTCCTCCTCCTCCTCCTCCTCCTCCTCCAGGAGAAGGAGGAGGAGGAGGGGGGGAGGAGGAGAAGGAGAGGAAGAGCAGGAGGCTCCTCCTCCTCTTCCTCCTCCTCCTCCTCCAGGAGAAGGAGGAGGGGGAGGAGGAGGGGGGGGGGGAGAGGAGAGCAGGAGAGGAAGAGAGGAGGAGAGGAGGAGGCTCCTCCTCCTCCTCCTCCTCCAGGAGAAGGAGGAGGAGGGGGGGGGGGGAGGAGAAGGAGGAGGAAGAGGAGGAGGCTCCTCCTCTTCCTCCTCCTTCTCCTCCTCCAGGAGAAGGAGGAGGAGGAGAAGGAGAGGAAGAGCAGGAGGCTCCTCCTCTTCCTCCTCCTCCTCCTCCTCCTCCAGGAGAAGGAGGAGGAGGAGGGGGGGGAGGAGGAGGAGAAGGAGAGGAAGAGCAGGAGGCTCCTCCTCTTCCTCCTCCTTCTCCACTGCTGAGGTCCAGCTGATCCATGGAGGTCCAGGGAAACTCACCACCACCATGATGGAGACAGGCAGTGATGGGCAAGTTACTGGGACAATGTAGTAAGCTACAATACTTGCTACTCTCGAAAAAATGTAGCTAAGCTACGCTACAAGCTATCCCCAGAAAATTGTAGCAAGCTGCACTACAAGCTACACGACAAAAGTAGCTTGCTGTAGCTTGCTACACCAACACTACATAATAAAAATAATATAAATAAAAATCATAATAATAATCTAGGGGTGGGTTTGAACATAGGATGGTGGCATGTTTGAGTTTTGGGATGTATATTAGAGGTTTACTAACCATAAAAAATGGGTGGAATTGAAAACGTGTTTGGGAAAATGTAGTAAGCTACAACCCTTGTTACGCGAAACAAGTAGTGTAGCTTCACTACAAGCTACTTGAAACAAGTAGTGTAGCTTCACTACAAGCTATTTCCAGAGCAAATGTAGTAAGCTACACTACAAGTTACGGGAAAATGTAGTTAAGCAATGTAGTTTAGCTACTTGTAACAAGCTACTGCCCATCACTGGAGACAGGTACCATGTATACTGTATACATACATTCATGAATCCACTTGCTGACTGGCTGAATTGGGCAGTTTTATAGGGGATTCTTGTGACCCTCACATTAACATCCTATGGCAGAAAATTGGGCAGACTTTGGTCTAAAACACATGGATTTAAAGTTGACAGAGATGAAGACCACATCACAAGGATGCCATCAGGTACCATCACCAACCTCTAATATCTTTTACAATGACGGCATTTAGCAGATGTTTAGCTGAGCAGAGGTCCAGAGTATGTACAGTATGGTCTGACAGTCCAGGTGTACCAGTGGGAAATTTAGTATACAGACTTTTTATTGGCCTAAAATATTGTCTATATATACAGTTCATACATTCATGAATCCACTTGCTGACTGGCTGTAAGTATTGCAAAGTTTTATAGAGGTTTCTTGGGGATTTGTCATGGTGTCTATGGCTCATTTAGCCTTGTAAAAGTGCAGAAACTCTTATATAAAAACTGGCCAATACTTACAGCCAGTCAGCAAGTGGATTCATATTCATGAATGTATGTATATAGACGATATTCACTAAACTATAGGTCACTAAACTATGTACCAAATGTTCCACTTTAAACAAAGGGAGCATGTCATCTGCCACAGTGGACTAGTAAGTCATGTAAAGAAATCATCAATAATCAGGAATGTAAGAACCTAAAATCTGTCTAACAGTAGGATATCTGGACAATAAAAACTACACACTACAGAGAGCTAGAGTGGGTGTACATAAAATGTAATAATATGTAAATGCCATTAGTTGACAGAGAGGAGGAAGAGCATCCTGTCACCATCAACTCCATGTTGTCCTCAGGCACTCGGGGAGAGAAGGTCCATCAGGAGGATGATCTGGATGTTCTCTTCAAAGAGTTCCTGGGATCTGACAGTGGAGAGGATGATGACTGGATGAACTCCAGCATGGAAGAAGATCTGCTGAGAGATGACACACTGATCAATGAGTTCCATCAGGTAGAAGATCTTCCTGCTGATCCCACCATAAGGATGCAATCAGGTACCATCACCAACCTCCACTATCTTTTACAATGAAGGCAGTTAGCAGATGATCTTAATCCAGAGTTTACTGTGTACAGTATTTTATTGGCCTAAAACAATAAAAGTATTAACAACGGTGTAGGCTAAAATATTGTCTACATATGAATGTATTTATATAGACAATATTTTAGCCTAAAATATTGTCAAGCCACAAAAGGACAATTTGGTGTTACAGCCCTTACAAAATTTGCCAATTGGATTCATGAATGTATGCAAAATTCTAGGTCACTAAACTACCAAACTACCAAATTGTCAGCTGCCAGAGTAGAAGTCATGTCCTGTAACAAAACCATCAAGAATCAGGAATGTAAGACCCTAACATCTGTCTAACAGTAGAATGCAACTATAACTACACACTACAGAGTTGTTCAGTATGTCCACGTAAAATGTAATAATATGTTAATGTAAATGATATTAGTTGACAGAGATGAGGAAGAGCATCCTGCCAACACCATGCTGTCCTCAGGTACAGAGAAGGTCCATCAGGAAGATGATCTGGATGTTCTCTACCAGGAGTTCCTGAGATACTACAGCAGAGAAGATGATGACAACCTGAACTCCAGCATGGAAGAGGAGCTTCAGGAACTACTGAACCTGATCAACTAAAGACAACAGCTGGGGTGAGTACAGTAGACTTTTATTAAAACTTTAGGTTCCTTGTCTGTAGCTTGTGTTGGCTTTTGTTCTGGGCATCTAGGCTGCTAATGAAGACAGCATGTCGCAGGTTCGACTCCCAATCCTGACCACCTTTCCTCCATCTATCTCCCCGTTTCCTGTAAACCTGCTGTGATTTGTCTATGGAGGCAAAAAGAACCAAATATTAAAAAAAAAAGAAGAAACAAAGTTTGTTTAGTTTTTACTCTGGTAGTTCTTTAATCTTGATTATAATCTATGTTTAAATACATAATGTCTCTCCAGGTTGATCCACAACAATACTACTGAGGTTGTACTGAGACCATGGAGGTGGATCACATCACTCACTTCTCTCATCTGCCAATGCTCAGCCAAAACAAACAAACAAACAGAAAAACATCAAACTACTGTAAGATTAGAGAACTAGAATCAGGAGAGTTGTCATACATCACATATTGCAAAAAAAATGCTAGAACAAAAGGGACTTTTTCTATTTGCTGCTTTTTTATACATTTTTATTGTGTTTCATAATCTTAGCTCTCAGGGTGAATTGAAATATGTAATGACATCCTTGCACTTGACCCAGTAGTGGTTTCTTCCAGATGAATGTACAGCTGGTTCAGTTAACGTTTACATGCCTTGCTCAGGGACACTTTGACACGAAGCCTTAACTGTTGAGTTTTGAACCAGTGACCTTCCCATACATCTGTATGTTTTGTAATGGCAACTAAAAACAGGGTGAAGGAGCAAACTCCCACTGTACCTTCAACAGGCAGCCTCTGGAGACATTTTAAGCACCTTGCATTTGACCTTTTCTGTGTGATTTTATACTCTATGCTACATTTCATGTCCTCACTGTAATGCACCATTTTAATTATATCTTTATTTTATTCTCATTCATCATATTTTGTCTTTGTTTTGTCTTCTGTTCTCTATGTAAAGCACTTTGAGCTGCATTATACTGTATGTCATGAAAGGTTCTATACAAATAATATTATTATTATTATTATTATTATTATTACTATAATTAAATGTAATTTTATAATGCTTCTATTGCTTGTGTCTTAAAGCTCTGAAAATTGCACTTTGTCTACCTTTGATGCCTAAACCAGTACAATCTACTGTGCGTTTTGTTGAACTGTATGTGTATGTGTACTGATTAAAAACATACAGTATACTTCATATACAACTTGGACTCCATTATTTATTATGTACCTACACATTCTATCACATTCCATTAAGCTAATATATACGCCTACAACTGTATGTGAGATGAATTAATGCATATTACAGTCTATAGCATTAATGTTCTGACTCCTTTGGTTTCCATGTATTTTATCACAGACAGACATGTATTACAGATTGCATCCAGGTGGTTCATGTATTCACTAACTGTACCAAATATAAGACAACTGCCATTATTCAAGACTCATTTGCAGAAAAATAACATTGAATGTCAATTTGACACCTGTTTTTATTACCCTAAATACTTGCATTTCAGGAGGATTTACAGTAAGGGATTGCTTATAAAATATTACATATTGTATTTGTAATTGTACAACGTTAACAAAGCGTTGGTGTCCATAATTAATGTGTTATAATATTGTAGTCTAATTACAGTCTAATGGTAATTAATAACTAACGCATTAAGGAAGTTACAATCAGACAAATATCTGTCTAAATATTTCTGTGTTATTAGGGCTAGAAAATAAAATAAAAACAGTCCATTTGCATTCTCTATGTCTAGGGCAGGGGTTTTCAACAGGTGGTCCGGGGACCACCAGTGGTCCTAGAGAGGGTTCCAGGTGGTCCCCAGGCTAAATGATGGAAAGTTGGTTAACCATTTTAACCCTCAAGAGTTAAAATATCCATCATCTGAATTAGCCCAAGTCTACACAACTAGAGATCTATGTTTGACTGCTATGTTTCCAAAATTCAGCCTGGAATTGTAGATAAAAACTAAAGAAATCTTTAGTTTTGGGTCTGTGGGGCTAAAATGTCATCACATGGTGGTCCGCAGCTCAAATGGTGAATAAATAGTGGGCCCTGGTATGAAAAAGGTTGAAAACCACTGGTCTAGGGGATATTGGGTGATATGAAGATTTGCCACTAGAGGGGGATAGATATCCACAGTTGTCCCTGTTCAACTAGAGTTGATTATATTCAACAGCTACCAATGAGCAGGAAACATCTATAAATGGTTTAAGTTTGTGTCAATGAAATAACCCCAAAAGGTCCTAAACCTTCATGATACAGTACATTAATGCAAGTGTTTAAACATTTTTTTAATTTATTTGGCTTAGTTCATTTTTAAGTAATTTCTTTCTGTAAATCCTGAAATGCAGCTGAATATTGCAGACCTACAGTATATGCCATATAGTTTCTGTGTAGACACTAATCAGAAAGTAAAACCCTCCGGTGCATGTAGGGGGTCCTTTGGCTAGAGGTGGTCCAGGGACCCATCATTTTTAGATCCATCTATGCACAGAGGTGCCTTGGATACGGTTTAAAAGATTGTCACCTGATTAGTTACTGCCTTTTACAGTGTTTTGGGACTTATTCAAAAGTACTATTGAACATTTTAAGATTTCTTTTGTGTTGCATTATTGAAACCCTCTCCAAAGAGCACCTGCTAGCAGTTTTATATATTACCGATATTCACTTTTTTACCGATATCCCGATATTGTCCAACTCTTAATTTTCGATAATGATATCAACCGATACAGACTGACACTTTCCATCTAGACGGCTCTGGACAGGAGGATGTGGGATTCGAACCGACGACTCCACGGGTCACTGAACGACCTGCTCTACCTCCTAAACCACAGTGGTGTTATATTGTATTAATATATTCTGTATGACACCAACAGATTGTTATATTGTATTAATATACTGTATGACACCAACAGATTGTTATATTGTATTAATATATACTGTATGACACCAACAGATTGTTATATTGTATTAATATATACTGTATGACACCAACAGATTGTTATATTGTATTAATATATACTGTATGACACCAACAGATTGTTATATTGTATTAATATACTGTATGACACCAACAGATTGTTATATTGTATTAATATATACTGTATGACACCAACAGATTGTTATATTGTATTAATATATACTGTATGACACCAACAGATTGTTATATTGTATTAATATATTCTGTATGACACCAACAGATTGTTATATTGTATTAATATATACTGTATGACACCAACAGATTGTTATATTGTATTAATATATTCTGTATGACACCAACAGATTGTTATATTGTATTAATATATACTGTATGACACCAACAGATTATTATATTGTATTAATATATTCTGTATGACACCAACAGATTGTTATATTGTATTAATATATACTGTATGACACCAACAGATTGTTATATTGTATTAATTATACTGTATGACACCAACAGATTGTTATATTGTATTAATATATACTGTATGACACCAACAGATTGTTATATTGTATTAATATATACTGTATGACACCAACAGATTGGTTAAAATGTTTTATTCATTAAAATATTAAGTTCCAGTACAGTTATAAAGCAACAGAACAGCAGATCTGCTTTAGTTTCAACTGATAATATTCTCTCCACAGATAAAGGAATGATTCATTGCACTGATTCTCATCATGGTGAATTTAACAAGAATTCTATTTGCACATACAAAAACAAATCAAGGTTTTACAGAAACATCTAAATGTTTCTGTTCTACAGATTCTCTTTATGTCCTGAGAACTTTGTTTAAAACAGAGGTGTCCACACTTTTTGACTTGAGAGCTACTTTCAAAATGAGCGTCTCAACAAGATCTACTCATAAACAATGTGATTGTTCCATTACTGAAAATCCATTTCAAGACCCCTAGAAAGTTTGAGCTTTGAAATAGTTGGTGATGGTGTTACTTACTGTTATAGTGTTTAAGAATAATTCTTAGAGCTTTCATGTTTTTGTCCACAATTGGGAAAGACAACTGGCAAAACGTTGGTCAAAATAACAATTATTCTCCATTTTTTAATTGTGTGGACTCTTGAAAATGACGTAATTCAGATGTTTAAATATAATGTAACTCTTGAGAGCGGTAAAATGAAACCAAATGGACCCTTAAGGGTCCATTTGGTTTCATTTTACCGCTCTCAAGAGTTCCAGATCTATAAGGGTCCAAGTGCTGGGGGGACTGTCATGTGATCTACCTGCATGGTCTGTGTGATCTACTGGTAGATCACCATCTACCTTTTGTGCAGCCCTGTTTTAAAATGACATCCACAAGTTAGATTAATAGATTAATAAACACGTCTAGATCAAGTTATTGCAGTTCTGACAACAATTTGGCAAATTAAAGCCTTTGTTGATGAAAATAGTCGCATTTCCAGGAGCTAAATATTGTTCTGTTTTGAGAAATTAACTCAAAAATGTAATTGTAGATTTCCATATATTATTTCAGTGCAGATCCTGTACGTTAAGCATTGTTCCTCACCATACAGAGGAGGCATTCCAACATTCTGTGCTTCCATAATCTTTTTTCCCCTGAAGGTTTTCTGAATATGCAGTTTTTATCCTAATGTTAATTCTGCTGCTTTACTACCAAAAAGAAGAGTTCAGGAGATCAGGAACTGATCCACTACTCCTACCCTGTTCATGTAGTAACAGTAGGTACACTAAATCTGCTCATATCCTACTGAAGTCACCACCATTGAAACCGGTACCCTTGCGGGTTCATTTGGTTTGAAATTCACACTCTCAAGAGTTAAAATATCCATCCTGTGAATTATCCCAAGTCTACACAACTAGAGAATGTAGAAGATTAATGGTCATTTTGATCTGTATGTTGGACTGTTTGGTTTCCCCAAATCCAGCCTGGAATTGTGGACAAAAGCAAAAGAAATCTTCTTGCTCTGTGGGGCTAAAATGTCATCAAATGGTGGTCCTTTGTGGCCCAAATTCAGAATAAATAGTGGGCCCTGGTATGAAAAAGGTTGTAAACCACTGAGATACAACACAGTATAAACACCTGGTTTGCTTTGTGACAATGCAGCTCCCTGAACAACAACACAGACGTTTTAAAAACATGATAGTTACTGTTGTGACGTTTCCTCCTGGTTCTTCTTCAAGCCTCCGTTGGACTGCTGCTGCCTGGATGCTGCTCCGCTGTCTCTACGGGACGACCGGCCCTTGCCCCTGCCCCGGGGGGAGGTGGGGGGGCTGGGGCCCTTGCCCCTGCCCCGGGGGGAGCTGGGGGGGCTGGTGGGGGGGCTGGAGGCGGGGGGAGGAGAGGTGGGACGTCCCGTTCTGGTAGGACTGCTGCTAGGAGAACCTCTGGGTGAGGAGTATGGAGACAGAGCCTGCAGCATCCGACCGCTCTGCTCCTGGATCACATGCTGAGGAACCATAGGAGACACAGTTTAACTCTGAATACAGATCGACTAGATTCTGTTTTCTGACACTAGATTCTTGGTCCTGGATCACATGCTGAGGAACCATAGGAGACACACAAGACAGTTTACAGTACGTTTTAACAGCGGTCGATGGACAAACAACGTCGGCCGAAAACAGCAACATATCGGCCGACGTCGCCCGCTCTGCTGATATCGCCCGAATCGACGGCTCTCATTGACAAATAATGGATGTCGACCGACATCATTTATCCATCGCCTGCTGTTAGAATGTACTGTTACAGTTTAGGTATTTAGCAGACACTCTGAATCCAGATTGACTAGTTTCTAGTTTTTGACACAAGATTCTAGTTTCCGACGCTAGATTCTAGTCTCTGACGCTAGATTCTAGTTTCTGACGCTAGATTCTAGTTTCTGACGCTAGATTCTAGTTTCCGACGCTAGATTCTAGTTTCTGATGCTAGATTCTAGTTTCTGACACTAGATTCTAGTTTCTGACACTAGATTCTAGTTTCCGACACTAGATTCTAGTTTCTGACACTAGATTCTAGTTTCTGACGCTAGATTCTAGTTCCTGACACTAGATTCTAGTTCCTGACACTAGATTCTAGTTTCTGACGCTAGATTCTAGTTTCTGACACTAGATTCTAGTTCCTGACACTAGATTCTAGTTTCTGACACTAGATTCTAGTTTCTGACACTAGATTCTAGTTTCTGACGCTAGATTCTAGTTTCTGATGCTAGATTCTAGTTTCGGACGCTAGATTCTAGTTTCGGACACTAGATTCTAGTTTCTGACACTAGATTCTAGTTTCTGACACTAGATTCTAGTTTCTGACACTAGATTCTAGTTTCTGACGCTAGATTCTAGTTTCTGACACTAGATTCTAGTTCCTGACACTAGATTCTAGTTTCTGACACTAGATTCTAGTTTCTGAGACTAGATTCTAGTTTCCGACGCTAGATTTTAGTCTCTGATGCTAGATTCTAGTTTCTGACGCTAGATTCTAGTTTCTGATGCTAGATTCTAGTTTCGGACGCTAGATTCTAGTTTCTGACGCTAGATTCTAGTTTCTGACACTAGATTCTAGTTTCTGACGCTAGATTCTAGTTTCTGACGCTAGATTCTAGTTTCTGACGCTAGATTCTAGTTTCTGACACTAGATTCTAGTTTCTGACGCTAGATTCTAGTTTCTGACGCTAGATTCTAGTTCCTGACGCTAGATTCTAGTTTCTGACGCTAGATTCTAGTTTCTGACGCTAGATTCTAGTTCCTGACGCTAGATTCTAGTTTCTGACGCTAGATTCTAGTTCCTGACGCTAGATTCTAGTTCCTGACACTAGATTCTAGTTCCTGACGCTAGATTCTAGTTTCTGACACTAGATTCTAGTTCCTGACACTAGATTCTAGTTTCTGACGCTAGATTCTAGTTTCTGACACTAGATTCTAGTTCCTGACACTAGATTCTAGTTCCTGACACTAGATTCTAGTTCCTGACACTAGATTCTAGTTTCTGAGACTAGATTCTAGTTTCCGACGCTAGATTTTAGTCTCTGATGCTAGATTCTAGTTTCGGACACTAGATTCTAGTTTCTGACACTAGATTCTAGTTTCTGACACTAGATTCTAGTTTCTGACACTAGATTCTAGTTTCTGACACTAGATTCTAGTTCCTGACACTAGATTCTAGTTTCTGACGCTAGATTCTAGTTTCTGACGCTAGATTCTAGTTCCTGACACTAGATTCTAGTTTCTGACACTAGATTCTAGTTTCTGACACTAGATTCTAGTTTCCGACGCTAGATTCTAGTCTCTGATGCTAGATTCTAGTTTCGGACACTAGATTCTAGTTTCGGACACTAGATTCTAGTTTCTGACACTAGATTCTAGTTTCTGACGCTAGATTCTAGTTCCTGACGCTAGATTCTAGTTTCTGACACTAGATTCTAGTTCCTGACACTAGATTCTAGTTTCTGACGCTAGATTCTAGTTTCTGACACTAGATTCTAGTTTCTGACGCTAGATTCTAGTTTCTGACACTAGATTCTAGTTTCTGACACTAGATTCTAGTTTCTGACGCTAGATTCTAGTTTCTGACACTAGATTCTAGTTTCTGACAATAGATTCTAGTTTCTGACGCTAGATTCTAGTTTCTGACACTAGATTCTAGTTTCTGACGCTAGATTCTAGTTTCTGACACTAGATTCTAGTTCCTGACACTAGATTCTAGTTCCTGACACTAGATTCTAGTTCCTGACACTAGATTCTAGTTTCTGACGCTAGATTCTAGTTCCTGACACTAGATTCTAGTTCCTGACACTAGATTCTAGTTTCTGAGACTAGATTCTAGTTTCCGACGCTAGATTTTAGTCTCTGATGCTAGATTCTAGTTTCGGACACTAGATTCTAGTTTCGGACACTAGATTCTAGTTTCTGACACTAGATTCTAGTTTCTGACACTAGATTCTAGTTCCTGACACTAGATTCTAGTTTCTGACGCTAGATTCTAGTTTCTGACGCTAGATTCTAGTTCCTGACACTAGATTCTAGTTTCTGACACTAGATTCTAGTTTCTGAGACTAGATTCTAGTTTCTGACGCTAGATTCTAGTTTCTGACACTAGATTCTAGTTTCGGACACTAGATTCTAGTTTCGGACACTAGATTCTAGTTTCTGACACTAGATTCTAGTTTCTGACGCTAGATTCTAGTTTCTGACGCTAGATTCTAGTTCCTGACACTAGATTCTAGTTTCTGACACTAGATTCTAGTTTCTGACACTAGATTCTAGTTTCTGACGCTAGATTCTAGTTTCTGACGCTAGATTCTAGTTTCTGACACTAGATTCTAGTTCCTGACACTAGATTCTAGTTTCTGACGCTAGATTCTAGTTTCTGACACTAGATTCTAGTTCCTGACACTAGATTCTAGTTTCTGATGCTAGATTCTAGTTTCTGACACTAGATTCTAGTTTCTGACGCTAGATTCTAGTTCCTGATGCTAGATTCTAGTTTCTGACACTAGATTCTAGTTCCTGACACTAGATTCTAGTTCCTGACGCTAGATTCTAGTTTCTGACGCTAGATTCTAGTTCCTGACACTAGATTCTAGTTTCTGACACTAGATTCTAGTTTCTGAGACTAGATTCTAGTTTCCGACGCTAGATTTTAGTCTCTGATGCTAGATTCTAGTTTCGGACACTAGATTCTAGTTTCTGACACTAGATTCTAGTTCCTGACACTAGATTCTAGTTCCTGACACTAGATTCTAGTTCCTGACACTAGATTCTAGTTCCTGACACTAGATTGTAGTTTCTGACGCTAGATTCTAGTTCCTGACACTAGATTCTAGTTTCTGACGCTAGATTCTAGTTTCTGACACTAGATTCTAGTTTCTGACACTAGATTCTAGTTTCTGACACTAGATTAGATGTAGAATCTATCTGAGAATGCAAAAACATGATATATTAATGAGCATCAACAACCATCAGCTGCTCAGACACACACAGTGTGGTAGTGGTGTGAGCTTTATTGTGAAGTCAAAGTCTTTCCAAGGCTCAGTGTGGTGGTAGTGGAGAGGTGAGTTTTATTGTGAAGTCCAGGTCTTACCCAGGCTCATTATGGTAGTGGTGTTAGTTTTATTGTGAAGTCTTACCCAGGCTCATTATGGTAGTGGTGTTAGTTTTATTGTGAAGTCTTACCCAGGCCCCGTCGGGTCCAAACAGCTCCAGGAAGTTCCCGATGAACTCTCTGGACTTCTCCTCCCACTTGTGGATCAGATCATGGCTCTTCTCCTCTACACGGTGGACCAGATCTTTAGACTTCTCCTCTACGCGGTGGACCGTCTCTTTCATCTTATCCACCTGGTTCTGGAGACGGTATTTATTCTCCTAGGATAGAAGACACAGAGGACATCTTTAGACCTCTCCTCTACGCGGTGGACCAGATCTTTAGACTTCTCCTCTACGCGATGAACCGTCTCCTTCATCTTATCCACCTGGTTCTGGAGACGGTATTTATTCTCCTAGGATAGAAGACACAGAGGACATCTGAGACCTTTCAACCTACCTTGAGAAGGTTCCAGGTGGTCCCCAGCCAGGCTAAATGATGGACATTTGGTTAACTAGATGTTAACTCTTTGAGAGTGTAAAACAAAAAATTTGGTTTCATGTTTACACTCTCAAGAGTTAAAATATTCATCATGTGAATTATCCCAAGTCTACACAACTAGAGAATGTAGAAGATTAATGGTCATTTTGATCTGTATGTTGGACTGTTTGGTTTCCCCAAATCCAGCCTGGAAATGTGGACAAAAGCAAAATAAATCTTTAGTTTTGGGTTCTGTGGGGCTAAAATGTCATCAAATAGTGGTCCTCTGTAGCTCAAATACTCAAATGGTATGAAAAAGGTTGAAAAACCGCTGCTATAATAACATAATACTCTCACCAGAGTGTCAAGATAATTTACCATTTACTACTTTTACATAGAAATTAAATTCATATTATTCAGAATGAATTCAGCCTTTAGAAGATTTTTTTGTATCTCATTTGGATCCTTAGGATAAATGACCTCCACTGACCTCCAGGCTTCTAACAGATTTTCTGCTGTTGGACTACAAACATCTATATTTAGCTATTAGTCCTCAGACTATAATACGTGTCAGTGTGTTTTTCTTTCTTTGGTTCTGTGTATTTTCATTTTGCAAATAATTCTAGGCATGGGCATGGGGGGGCAATGCCCCCCTAAATGCCCAATGTTGCCCATGGCATGCAAAACAACCCACATTTCAAAGATATTTCAAAGGTGCTTCTATTTAAAATGATGTGAAACACTACTACTGCTACTAACTAACTACAGCTGTGTCACCACTAAACCAACAGCATTTCATCATTGAAAACAGAAAACTCTCTGAGTCAGACCTTTAGCTTTATGCATGCTGTGTGTCTGTTGCAACTCCAACAACAACTGATGTTATTATTGATGCTTTACTGGACTAATAAAAGTCCTGTAACCGACTGTATATGTGTCTTTTAGCTGCTTAGTTGTATTATGTTTTAGTCTTAGCCGTATAGTTTAGATGTCCTGTCTAGTTCCTGTCTAGCTGTCTGTTTAACTTTCACTACTTGCCACTTTATAATTATAATTATACCTGGTTGTATCTTAGCACCTTCACCTCACTTTATACTGTTACAGTTGCACTTTAATACTCTAGTCTGTTGCACTACGTCACTTACTGTTTCTGGTATTGTTTGTAGTTGTCATTTTTCTTATTGCACTGTCTATTGTCTTATTGCACTGGGGAACAATGGAAACGTTATTTCATCCCTGTATATGTCCTGACATACACTGGAGTGACAAATAAAGAACCTTGAAAATAGTATGGGTGCGACTTCATCGATGAAGCCGCACCCATACCATTTTCGCCTGCCCCCCCCCCCCCCCCCAATCGGGAAATGTTACATCCGGGCTAGGTTTTGTTCTGTGTATTGTCATTTTGCAAACCACTGTATGTTATTTTGTTTTGATGCTGTTATCTTGTCCCAGAGGACATGAGAGACTGAACAAACAGCACCATGTAACAACAGCCAGTGGGTTTATATAGAACAAACAGCACCATGTGGGTTTATCTAATCTTGTTCTTACGTAAATGAATCCGACGTTGAGTTCCCGCGCCGTGTATCCTCTCTGCAGGTTGCGGCGGGCGTACACGTCGTAGTCTCTGACGATACGAGTGATCAGGTCCGATGTGGAGATGCCTTCTGTCCTCTGGGTGGCTACGAACATACCTGAGGTGAGGAAACACATCACACACAGAGACCACATCACACAGAGACCACATCAGTCCTCTGAGTGGCTACGAACATCCCTGAGACCAGAGACCACATCACACAGAACCACTGAACATCCCTGAGACCAGAGACCACATCACACAGAACCACTGAACATCCCTGAGACCAGAGACCACATCACACAGAACCACTGAACATCCCTGAGACCAGAGACCACATCACACACTGAACCACTGAACATCCCTGAGACCAGAGACCACATCACACAGAACCACTGAACATCCCTGAGACCAGAGACCACATCACACACTGAACCACTGAACATCCCTGAGACCAGAGACCACATCACACACTGAACCACTGAACATCCCTGAGACCAGAGACCACATCACACACAGAACCACTGAACATCCCTGAGACAAGAGACCACATCACACACAGAGACCACTGAACATCCCTGAGACCAGAGACCACATCACACACAGAGACCACTGAACATCCCTGAGACCAGAGACCACATCACACACAGAACCACTGAACATCCCTGAGACCAGAGACCACATCACACACAGAGACCACTGAACATCCCTGAGACCAGAGACCACATCACACACAGAACCACTGAACATCCCTGAGACCAGAGACCACATCACACACTGAACCACTGAACATCCCTGAGACCAGAGACCACATCACACAGAACCACTGAACATCCCTGAGACCAGAGACCACATCACACACTGAACCACTGAACATCCCTGAGACCAGAGACCACATCACACACAGAACCACTGAACATCCCTGAGACCAGAGACCACATCACACACTGAACCACTGAACATCCCTGAGACCAGAGACCACATCACACACAGAACCACTGAACATCCCTGAGACCAGAGACCACATCACACACAGAGACCACTGAACATCCCTGAGACCAGAGACCACATCACACACAGAGACCACTGAACATCCCTGAGACCAGAGACCACATCACACACTGAACCACTGAACATCCCTGAGACCAGAGACCACATCACACAGAGACCACTGAACATCCCTGAGACCAGAGACCACATCACACAGAACCACTGAACATCCCTGAGACCAGAGACCACATCACACACTGAACCACTGAACATCCCTGAGACCAGAGACCACATCACACACAGAACCACTGAACATCCCTGAGACCAGAGACCACATCACACAGAACCACTGAACATCCCTGAGACCAGAGACCACATCACACAGAACCACTGAACATCCCTGAGACCAGAGACCACATCACACAGAACCACTGAACATCCCTGAGACCAGAGACCACATCACACACTGAACCACTGAACATCCCTGAGACCAGAGACCACATCACACAGAACCACTGAACATCCCTGAGACCAGAGACCACATCACACACTGAACCACTGAACATCCCTGAGACCAGAGACCACATCACACACTGAACCACTGAACATCCCTGAGACCAGAGACCACATCACACACAGAACCACTGAACATCCCTGAGACCAGAGACCACATCACACACAGAGACCACTGAACATCCCTGAGACCAGAGACCACATCACACACAGAGACCACTGAACATCCCTGAGACCAGAGACCACATCACACACAGAACCACTGAACATCCCTGAGACCAGAGACCACATCACACACAGAGACCACTGAACATCCCTGAGACCAGAGACCACATCACACACAGAACCACTGAACATCCCTGAGACCAGAGACCACATCACACACAGAGACCACTGAACATCCCTGAGACCAGAGACCACATCACACACTGAACCACTGAACATCCCTGAGACCAGAGACCACATCACACAGAACCACTGAACATCCCTGAGACCAGAGACCACATCACACACTGAACCACTGAACATCCCTGAGACCAGAGACCACATCACACACAGAACCACTGAACATCCCTGAGACCAGAGACCACATCACACACTGAACCACTGAACATCCCTGAGACCAGAGACCACATCACACACAGAACCACTGAACATCCCTGAGACCAGAGACCACATCACACACAGAGACCACTGAACATCCCTGAGACCAGAGACCACATCACACACTGAACCACTGAACATCCCTGAGACCAGAGACCACATCACACAGAGACCACTGAACATCCCTGAGACCAGAGACCACATCACACAGAACCACTGAACATCCCTGAGACCAGAGACCACATCACACACAGAACCACTGAACATCCCTGAGACCAGAGACCACATCACACACAGAACCACTGAACATCCCTGAGACCAGAGACCACATCACACACTGAACCACTGAACATCCCTGAGACCAGAGACCACATCACACAGAGACCACTGAACATCCCTGAGACCAGAGACCACATCACACAGAACCACTGAACATCCCTGAGACCAGAGACCACATCACACACAGAACCACTGAACATCCCTGAGACCAGAGACCACATCACACACAGAGACCACTGAACATCCCTGAGACCAGAGACCACATCACACAGAGACCACTGAACATCCCTGAGACCAGAGACCACATCACACACAGAACCACTGAACATCCCTGAGACCAGAGACCACATCACACACTGAACCACTGAACATCCCTAAGACCAGAGACCACATCACACACAGAACCACTGAACATCCCTGAGACCAGAGACCACATCACACACTGAACCACTGAACATCCCTGAGACCAGAGACCACATCACACACAGAGACCACTGAACATCCCTGAGACCAGAGACCACATCACACAGAACCACTGAACATCCCTGAGACCAGAGACCACATCACACACAGAACCACTGAACATCCCTGAGACCAGAGACCACATCACACAGAACCACTGAACATCCCTGAGACCAGAGACCACATCACACACTGAACCACTGAACATCCCTGAGACCAGAGACCACATCACACAGAGACCACTGAACATCCCTGAGACCAGAGACCACATCACACACAGAGACCACTGAACATCCCTGAGACCAGAGACCACATCACACAGAGACCACTGAACATCCCTGAGACCAGAGACCACATCACACACTGAACCACTGAACATCCCTGAGACCAGAGACCACATCACACACAGAGACCACTGAACATCCCTGAGACCAGAGACCACATCACACACAGAGACCACTGAACATCCCTGAGACCAGAGACCACATCACACACAGAGACCACTGAACATCCCTGAGACCAGAGACCACATCACACACAGAGACCACTGAACATCCCTGAGACCAGAGACCACATCACACTGAACCACTGAACATCCCTGACCGACCACAACACACCAGAGACATTTAGAGCAGTGGTTTTCAACCTTTTTCACACCAGGGCCCACTATTTATTCAGCATTTGAGCCACAAAAAACAGTCAAACATACAGATCAAAATGACCATTCTTGAAAATTCAGAGGTAATTCAGATGTTATAAATCTAAATTAACTGTAACTCTCAAAATCTAATTTAACTGTAACTCTCAAGAGTTACAGATCTATAAGGGTCCATTTGGTTACCAATGGTCCTTTCTAGGAAGGAAGGAGGAGTCTATCATAGGAGGAAAAATGGTGAAAAACGAGGGTTTTATCTCTGGCGCCTGTCAACCAGTTTCACCCAATTTCTCACCAGCAAAAAAGCACTAGATTTTCCGCCAGGAGTTTTTCACTAATTTTGGCGCTATAGTTGGGTCTGGGAAAAAAGCTAAATATAGCGACAAATGCACCGAGTTGGCAACACTGCCCTAGATGGCACTGCAACACAGACAGAATGCACAAGGCTGAAAAAATAAAATATCATGACTGAAAACCCAATTATATTCAGTTATTAATCATCATTTCAAACCCTAAATCACTGTGTTGTACACCTATATCACAGGGAACTATATTTTAGAAGTAGTTCCCTGTGATAGAAGGCTAAAAAGACCAAAGGACCTGCTAATATTTTAGAAATGGGTCAGCAATCCAAATCATGTTAGTTGTGTGGATCCATTTACTTTCACTGTGTGACCTCCAGTGACCTCCACAAAATGACCAGAACTACCGGTACTTCATATTTCACCAAAACCAGAGCAGAACTCCCACCATGGGACTCTGGACATCAGTTAATACAGTTGACACCTCTATATTAACGGACAGGATTTTATACAGCTTAACCTAAAAATCTGAAGTATTCCTTGAAATTAAACTTTGCTTTCTGCAGTAGAGGTTAGGTTAGTGTTAAAGGGGAATTACACAGATTTTTTAAATTTTCCTGGGAGGATACAAATGTGAACCAAATGGACCCTAGCGGGTCCATTAGGTTCCATTTGTACCCTCTCGGGAAAAAGGGGTCTGAAAGAAAAATCATTAACATGGTGAAATACATCTTGATGATGTCATCAGATGTATTTCACCATGTTAATGATTTTTTTCAGACCTCCATTTTTAGGAAATACAGAATGGTGAGAACTTTTTTTATCATGTCCACACAACATCTCTAAGGTATATTAATGACCTTGAATAATATTAAAATGTTGAAAATGGGTGGAGTTCTCCTTTAAGGAGACATGAGTTGATCTCACCTGCTTCCTTGATGTGTTTGTAAACATCCTCTGATCCTGCAGACGTGTATGGAATGTCATCATGAGCTACGAAGTCAATCTGAGGGAGATTAGATAGATTAGATAGATTAGGTTAGGTTAGGTTAGGTTAGGTTAGGTTAGGTTAGGTTAGGTTAGGTTAGGTTAGGTTAGTGTATGGAATGTCATCATGAGCTACGAAGTCAATCTGTGGAAGATTAGATAGATTAGATTAGATTAGGTTAGGTTAGGTTAGGTTAGGTTAGGTTAGGTTAGGTTAGGTTAGGTTAGGTTAGTGTATGGAATGTCATCATGAGCTACGAAGTCAATCTGTGGAAGATTAGATAGATTAGATTAGATTAGGTTAGGTTAGGTTAGGTTAGGTTAGGTTAGGTTAGGTTAGGTTAGTGTATGGAATGTCATCATGAGCTACGAAGTCAATCTGTGGAAGATTAGATAGATTAGATTAGATTAGATTAGATTAGGTTAGGTTAGGTTAGGTTAGGTTAGGTTAGGTTAGGTTAGGTTAGGTTAGGTTAGTGTATGGAATGTCATCATGAGCTACGAAGTCAATCTGTGGAAGATTAGATAGATTAGATTAGATTAGGTTAGGTTAGGTTAGGTTAGGTTAGGTTAGGTTAGGTTAGTGTATGGAATGTCATCATGAGCTACGAAGTCAATCTGTGGAAGATTAGATAGATTAGATTAGATTAGGTTAGGTTAGGTTAGGTTAGGTTAGGTTAGGTTAGGTTAGGTTAGGTTAGTGTATGGAATGTCATCATGAGCTACGAAGTCAATCTGTGGAAGATTAGATAGATTAGATTAGATTAGGTTAGGTTAGGTTAGGTTAGGTTAGGTTAGGTTAGGTTAGGTTAGGTTAGGTTAGGTTAGGTTAGTGTATGGGATGTCATCATGAGCCACGAAGTCAATCTGTGGGAGATTAGATAGATTAGGTTAGGTTAGATTAGGTTAGTGTATGGGATGTCATCATGAGCCACGAAGTCAATCTGTGGAAGATTAGATAGATTAGATTAGATTAGGTTAGTTTAGGTTAGGTAAGGTTATGTTAGTGTATGGAATGTCATCATGAGCCACGAAGTCAATCTGTGGAAGATTAGATAAAGATTAGATTAGATTAGATTAGATTAGATTAGATTAGATTAGATTAGATTAGATTAGATTAGATTAGTGTATGGAATGTCATCATGAGCTACGAAGTCAATCTGTGGGAGATTAGATAAAGATTAGATTAGATTAGATTAGATTAGATTAGATTAGATTAGATTAGATTAGATTAGATTAGATTAGATTAGTGTATGGAATGTCATCATGAGCTACGAAGTCAATCTGTGGGAGATTAGATAAAGATTAGATTAGATAAAGATTAGATTAGATTAGATTAGATTAGGTTAGTGTAAGGAATGTCATCATGAGCTATGAAGTAAATCTATGGGAGTGGAAGAGCAGATACTATTAACAACCACATCAACACAATACAAAGATAAGATAGATGATATGTTTCACTATTAACAACCACATCAACACTAACACACAGACTGCATAAAGATCTAATCTGTTCCATTCTGTCAATATCTGAGGCTGAATGCTTTTGTACCATCTAGAGGGACTAGACTACCATGTTCTTTTTTCCACAAATGAGCCTGTAAAAATGGAGGTCATCATCTTTTAATCACACCTGTCTTATTCGCCACAACACAGTGCAAGTGTTAACATCAGGGGTGTCCACATGTTTTAGACTTGAGAGCTACCTTGAAAATGAGCGGCTCAGCCAGATCTACACATACAAAAATGTGATTATCACGTTACTGAAAACCCATTTCAAGGCTCCTAGAAAGTGGGATCTTTGAAATAGCAGCATGGCTTTACTGACTGTTATACATAGAAGAAAAAAAAAACACAAATGAAAAATAGAGGGGGAGAATTGGAAAGTTTTCTTGTATATGCTACTACTGACATTTGAAAACAAAGTATTTGGGGTTTGAGACAGCCCTTTAAAATATATACCTGTAAGTGTCAACAGATATATTTTAGAGGACTGTCATGTGATCTAGCTACAACATTTCACACCAGAACATCACACACTCTCCATAGCTGCATGACAGACATACTGAAGTTAAAGCCATATGAACTAGAACTAGAATTCCTAGCAGCGGCGGATTGGCCATCTGGAGTACAGGGAGTTTTCCCGGTGGCCTGCGCCACCTAGTGGCCTGAACAGTTTTTTTTAAGTCCAGGGCGCCAGGCCCAGGCCAGGCAAACTAGTGTGCTCGCGCTGCTGGAGGCAGTGTTGCCAACTGCCAAGATCCAAAATGCACTAGTGGCACTTCCAAAATGCACTAGAATGCACTAGATGCTCGCCTGGAACATACAGATCAAAATGACCATTAATCTTCTACATTCTCTAGTTGTGTAGACTAAGTTGGGCTAATTCACATGATGAATATTTTAACTCTTGAGGGTGTAAAAATGAAACCAAATGGACCCGCAAGGGTCCATTTGGTTACATCTGGTTAACCAGCTGCAATAAATATAAATGTCAACACTATGTTCAGTGACTTTATGAAGGAGCATACAGTACATCAGTCATCATGTCACCTAATATAAATAAAAACAACATTTATTATTCATATCAATCACGTTCAATTTTATTTTCAATTAACTATAAAATGGATACATATTATTGCGCACAGATGTATAGCCTATTTGCACTTGCAAGAAATATCTCCAGAGCACAGCTGAAGCAAAAGTGAAAGTGAGAGTGCCAACACACTATTGACATGGTGGAGAGAGAATATAGAACAAAGAGATCCATTTTCGTTGAGAAAATGGATCTCTTTGTTCTGGGAGGTAAATAAAGAACATTAGAAAGGACATTTAATGAGCGCTGGCATTTTTCTCTGTTTTTCTCCATTTTCGTTACCATCTAAACCCCTTATAGTTTAGGAATAGTTCAACGTGCCAATCTATTGACACAATGTGAGCTTGTAGACTGTCCATTTAAACTATTGGAAAATGTTTCTTTTTAATAGGCAAAGAAGTTAAGGGATAAGGGGTTTAGTGGTGACGAAAATGGAGCCCAAAGTGTTAATACAGTAGAACTGTGTTGGTTGTGTTTAGTCTCTCTGCTCTTCTACTGAGACATTTAGAATAGTGTAGAAGGTCATCTAGATCTGACACTAAGGAGTGTTACGTTACAGAGAAAAAAAGCTCACTGGATTGAGCTTTGAAAAACATTCTGCACGTGTGCACGAAACGAGCACGCACGCCATGAACCACACTGGACACCATGTAATAACGCCCAGCGTCACACGCTCTAATTATCACACATCGTTTTCTGAGCCTCTTAATTCTGACTTCATGGTAAATATTCAATTTATACACTGAACAGGCAGGACGGCTCTATTGGCTCAACGTGAGAACTGTCAGCAGTAAGAATATAGTTGCTTTAACAGTTTAACTGGAATAAACCTCAGGCAGAAATAGACTCTATAAAACATGTGTAATATACCTGTGATCAGCGTCATATAAAAAAACATGACTTTAACGTCTTAAATGTGGGAGTCAATATTGATGCAACTGAACTGTTTCACATCACCGATATGATTCTTTGTGTGGTAGATGTTGCATGTTTATTTGGTTTTCCAAATAATTGTTATACTTGGATGACTTTCTTTCAATTTTAACAGAAATCAAAGATACATATCACCTCAACTCGTGCTGAACTTACCAATTAACAATATTTCTAGTCTAGTTTTAAAGTGTTAAAGTTTGTCTTACAATATCCTCCTGTCCCTCCAGTGGACCTGGTTAAAGGAAAACTTCACCATTTTAACATATCTTCATATAATAGTACCTCAGTCAGTAATGTACTGTACATGATAAAATGCCACTGTTTTTCCTACTCTGTCTCAAAGACATTTTGACCCCAGAATGAGGCAGTGAAAAGTGTTAATGTTATCAGCCCATAGCACTTGTATTATATACCAACCCACAGTACTTGCTGCAATGACTTATATAGGTTGCCTAATGTATTACAATGTTTTTAGCGCTTCATTGTATGTTGTAAAATGTATTGTAAATCCAGATTAAATTGTAAACTTTTCACCATTGTAAGTCGCTCTGGATTAAGAGCGTCTGCTAAATGCCTAAATTGTAAATTGTAAATGTTATCATGATCATATCACCACTGACATTTAATGCGTAGAAAATGAAATATGAATGTATCATTTGTCAACATCCTCGTCTTTGTTTTCATCATCACCATCCATTGTCCAGAGTTAGACAGATCTAGGTAAGATCTTCAGAGTACAACCAGGATCAGTGATAATGTATGGAAAGAGTGTTTCAGTGAACCTGTGTGTGAAGGTGTGTATGTGTGTGTTAGTATCAGGATCACAGAATGACAGCTTTCCTTTATTCCAGTCCAGCTGGACTCTGATCCTCTGAGGTTTCTGATTCAATGAGAGAACAGTGTCTGACCCTGAGGAGGATGTTGTGTATTCACCTAGAAGTAACACTATGCTCCATTCTGGACCCACTGCGTTTCCCTTCCTCTGATAGGACTCTGCTAACACACCTACTGTCCAGTCTGTATTGTCTCCAACCTCAACATCCCAGCTGTGAGTCCCTGAGTTAAAGCTCTCAGAACCAAGGACATAGGGCCAGCAGTCAAACCTCTCTGTGTTGTCAGGGAGATTCTGTTTCTCTCCCCATGTCACACTGGTCAGATCATCAGACAGGGTGTATTCTCGGTAAGCAGTGTTGGGGTCCAGAATGACAGGAGTGTAGGAGACAATGTCCTTCATCTTGTCCCAGACTCTGAAGCTCAGGTTGCCCAGGTGTTTGGCCACGTCTATCAGTGCTCCTGAGACCGGCTGTGGGTCCTGCAGTGTGAGCTGGACTCTTTCCATGGTGGTCTTGTAGTTCTGCAGGAATGAGATGTGTTCAGCTCTCAGCTCCTCCTCTATGGCTCTGATTGCGTTTGAAACGGTTAATATGTCTCTGTTCAGAGCCTCGATCTTCTTCTTCATCACCTGACTCTTCTGCTGCTCTTCCTCCCTCAGTTTGGTGATCATGGCCTCCTCTTCATCATGTAGAAACTGATGAAGCTTCTTAAACTGTTCCTTCATCTGTGTCTCTGTGTGTTGGGTCTGGAACGTAATGTGTTCTGCTGTTTTGTCGTAGTTTGTTTTAGTTTTATTAAAGACCTTCAGTTTGTCCTGTAAAGGCTTCAGTAATTTCTGGACTTCCTCCTTGTGATCCAGAGCAGCTTCATTGACGGGTCTGATTCTGTGTCCGGTGTGTTTTTTAGAATCTCGACACACAAGACACACTGGCTGTTGACATTCCAGACAGAACAGTTTGAGTTTCTCAGCATGCAGACTGCAGACCTGATCCTCAGACCCTGATGACGTTCTCGGTCTCTTGTGTCGTCTCTGCTGTTTGAAGGACTCACACAGGTTCTTCAGAGCCAGATTACGAGGCGGACGATCTGTTAAAGATATTTCCTTACAAACTGGACATTGCTTTATTCTCTTCTCTCTCCACCAGTTCTGCAGACAGTTTTTACAGAAGCTGTGGCTACAGGACAGGATAACAGGATCTTTAAAGATGTCAAAGCACACCGGACAGGAAAATTCCTCTTCCGAGAGAGTCGCCTTGGAAGCCATTTTAACAAACACTCGACACTCACACAGTCAACAGTGGAACTCTGCCAGTCAGTGGTGGTAACACTCCCTCTTCCAGAATGTTCCTGAACTTTCAAACTGAAGTTTACTTTCACTTTGACTCCTGTTTCTTGTTAAAGTCCATTCAGTTGCAGCAGGTATTTCCAATGGTTTGGGTCAGAATGAACTCCTGTAGCTTTTAGAACGCCAGTCTGTTCTTCCTCACTGAGATCTGAAGCACAGTCTCTGTTTCTCACATGAGTCAGGAAAGAGGTGGAGCTTTGACACACTGTCTCTCTCTCTCTCTCTCTCTCTCTCTCTCTCTCCTCCTCCTCTCTCTCTTCCTCTCCCCGCCCCATCTCTCTGTCTCTCCTCCCCCCTCTCTCTCTCTCTCTCTCTCTCTCTCTCTCTCTCTCTCTCTCTCTGCCCTCTCTCTCTGTCTCTCACACACACAGTATAGCGTATCCTGTTTGCACAACACATACTGGATTGGTTGAATGTACACCGTCTATCATTGTGTAATTTGAAAATTCAAATTCAAAGTGTTTCACTAATACACATAATACACATCATCAACAGAGACAGTCGCCTGCTGCTCTGCAAAACAAAGAACCATCGATGGGGAACGAAGGGAGGTGATAGACTTCCTACTGTCACTAACCATAGTGCTGCGATGGGCTGTCAAAAAACAGTGCTTTGATTAGAGTTTTACAGCTTTAAGGTCTATCTATCTATCTATCTATCTATCTACATTTACAGAGAGATATAAGACCACCCTGGTTATAAGACTACCCCCATTCTTCAAGACTCATTTGTTTAAGAATAACATTGAATGTCAAATAATATAGTCCCCAAATATAAGACGATTTTAGGATATTTCCATTGGAAAAGAAAAACACTGTTGGGGTATCTATCTATCATCCTTATTCAACCCTCACAGTATATTCCAGTTAGATTCCTATAATAAACTAACGTCTGTCTGTCTGTCTGTCTGTCTGTCTGTCTGTCTGTCTGTCTGTCTGTCTGTCTGTCTGTCTGTCTGTTAACCATCTATAAAAACTAGATCTCCAACACTAGGTGGCAGCAGAGACACCGACTACAACTACTACAGTCTGTCGTCCAGATGGGATTCACTCTAACTCATTTAATTTTAAAGTATCAAAGTCACACTTTTAGACCACATCAGTGGTCATCATATGGACACACCTAATAAAAGCTGATCAAAATTAAGCTCACCCGTTTTTATTCCCATTACCAGTGGTTTTCAACCTTTTTCATACCAGGGCCCAGTATTTATTCAGCATTTGAGCCACAGATGATCACCATTTGATGACATTTTAGCCCCACAGACCCCAAAACTAAAGATTTATTTTGCTTTTGTCCACAATTCCAGGCTGGATTTAGGGAAACCAAACAGTCCAACATACAGATCAAAATGACCATTAATCTTCTACATTCTCTAGTTGTGTAGACTTGGGATAATTCACAAGGTGAATATTTTAACTCTTGGAGAGCGTAAACATGAAACCAAAGTGGACCCACAAGGGTCCATTTGGTTTCATGTGTAAACATGAAACATCACATATTTACATGCTTCTGTACCACCCACACTGGGGATCGAACCGCCCACCCCCCAGTCTCATGACAGAACACTAGAAAACAGCGGTGGGCAATTATTTTTCCCAAGGGGCCAAATGAGATACATAAAATATTGTGGAGGGCCAAGACTAAAGGCTGAACTAAAGTCTGCATAATATTAACTTCATTTCAAAATTACCAACCATCTCGACACCAGGGCCCTCTATATATTCAGTATTTGAGCTACAGAGGACCATGTGATGACATTTTAGCCCCACAGACCCCAAAACTAAAGATTTCTTGTCCGTGTTTTTGTCCACAATCCACATCTGGGTTTCACAAACAAAACAGGTAAAACATGACCATTCTTTTACATTCTATGATTGTGTAGACTCTGGGCTAATTCAGATGATGAATATTTTCACTCTTGAGAGTGTGAAAATGAAACCAAATGGACCCGCAAGGGTCCATTTGGTTTCATTTTCACACTCTCAAGAGTTACATCTGGTTAACCAACTCTCTATATTTAATGGTAGGGGAAGTGATTTCACTTTTGTCAGATATCACCCCCCCCAAAAAAATCTGTTAAAATGCTCTATTATAAGGTGTGCAGACCATATATGGAGTTTCCCCCTCCCCCACGTTAGCAGAGGAGCTAATAAAAGTTCCCCAGGTGGTGGGTGAATTCTCCTCCAATCAGGATGGAGCAGCAGGTTCACATAGTGTAGCTACTCTTGGGCGCCCCTAGTGCACCAGACTGGTACTACACCATGAATTTCAAATCATTTACCCTACTTTTAACTGGAACTCGATCAAGAACCCACTGGTGGTCCCCGGACCACTGGTTGAAACCCACAGTACCCTTTCACAGGCCGGTCAGAGTCAGCCAAAGG
Organism: Benthosema pterotum; assembly: GCA_039105355.1. Taxonomy (NCBI): domain Eukaryota; kingdom Metazoa; phylum Chordata; class Actinopteri; order Myctophiformes; family Myctophidae; genus Benthosema; species Benthosema pterotum. Next base: position 50,989,388 of record CM076975.1, on the reverse strand, counting down.
GCTGCATAATGCCCAGGTAAGGGTAAGGTAAGGTAATTTTATTTATAAAGCACCTTTCAAGACACTTGTCACAAGGTGCTGTACAATGACAATCATAAATGCAGAGGAAGAACAAACATACAAAAAACAAAAAAAAAGATATATATAGAAATATACAGTATATACATATATCTATACACACAGAGTATATACATGTATGAATAGGTGAGTGAAACAGGAACGGAGCCATGAACAGTAGATCAACAGCAGAGAGTAGTACGAAAAGTACAGATAACAATAAGTGAAATACAATATTATAAAAGACCAAAATATTTACGGAACAAATGAGTTTTTAGGCCCGTCTTAAACGACTCAACCGACGTGGCATTTCTTAAGTTATGAGGTAAGTCATTCCATAAAATAGGAGCAACAACCGCAAAAGCACGATCCCCTTTTGTGCGCAACTTTGTGGCGGGGATGGAGAGAAGGCCTTTATCGGAGGATCTAAGCTGTCTAATATTCGGCTTCGGATGCAGCAGCTCTTTTAAATACGATGGGCACAGCCCATGTAGGGACTTAAAAGTAATTAAAAGAATCTTAAATTGAATTCTGGCGTCAATAGGAAGCCAGTGTAAATCCTTAAGAACTGGAGTTATATGAGCTCTTCTGTTGGTATTTGTTAAGAGTCTAGCCGCCGCGTTCTGCACTAGCTGAAGGCGATGGATAGAAGAACGACTCAGAGAGGTGAATAGAGAGTTACAATAATCCAAGCGAGAAGAAATAAAGGCATGGATCAATTTTTCTAGGTCCGGGAGGGACAGTAAAGGCTTGATTTTAGCAATGTTTCTCAATTGGTAGAAACAAGTTTGGACCACCTTTTTAACATGGGGTTCAAAATTCAAGTGATGGTCAAACAGAACACCCAGGTTTTTTGCTACCCTTGTGAAATTAGCAGTTATACCCAAAGACTGCTGTATTTCAGAATGGGTTCTCTCGGGGCCTATAATTAATATTTCAGTTTTATCAGGGTTTAACTGTAAGAAATTTTGAGACATCCAGTCTTTAATGGAGTCTACACATTCCTTTAAAATAGACAAATTGGAATGTTGAGAAGATTTAAAAGAAAAATATAATTGGGTATCGTCTGCATAACAATGGTACGATACATGTTCAAATTGACTAATTAAGGCACCAAGAGGGAGCATATATAAAGAAAAAAGGACGGGCCCAAGTATCGAGCCCTGGGGCACACCATGATTTAATTGAGAGGAAGTGGACACATGATCGTTGACAGAAACCGCAACACTCCTGTCGGAGAGATATGAGGAGAACCACTGTAAGGCAGTTCCCCGAATACCTGCCCATTGATCGAGTCTACTAATAAGGATTGAGTGATCAATTGTGTCGAAAGCGGCACTCAGGTCCAGCAGCAACAGGACTGAACATTCCCCTGAGTCAGCACGCATCAGGATGTCATTAGAGACCCGGAGGAGAGCCGTTTCGGTGCAATGCCTTTCACGGAAACCGGATTGAAATTTGTCAAAGATCGAGTTATTCTCAACTGATAAAACAAGTTGTTCACATACTATTTTTTCTAATATCTTGGCAATAAATGGGAGTTTGGATATAGGCCTGTAGCTAGCCGGAAGGGAAGGGTCGAGGCTAGGTTTTTTCAGCAGAGGCTGGATAACCGCATGTTTGAAAAACTCTGGGACATAACCAGAACTCAGGGAAGTATTGACTATAGACAGCACATGAACCCCTAAAACATTAAAAGCATCTTTGAAAATTGTTGTTGGGATGACGTCTAATGGACTGGAGGAGGGGTGCATTTTAGACACCACTTTTGTTAGATGTTCCAAGGTGACCTGGCTAAACTCACTGAGGAGGAGTGGGATGGTAGGACAAACTACTAACGAGGTGGATGACGGCTGAATTGAGTTAATAGAATTTCTTATATCTAAGATCTTATTTAGAAAGAATGACGAGAATACTTCACAGTCATTGTTAGAGAAAACTGGAATAGGAGAAGGGGCGGGGTTAACCAATCTGTCGACAGTGGCGAACAGAGCTCTGGGGTTATTCCTGTTCTTATTAATAAGATTCGAAAAATAGGCATTTCTCGACTCTTTTACTGCGCGATTGAAATTGTCAAGTAGTTCCTTCATAGCAACGTAGTGAATGTCCAGTTTGTTCTTTTTCCATAAACGTTCAGCCCTTCGGCAGTTTCTTTTCAGGTCACGGATATTTTCATTTATCCAAGGGGAAGAATTATGAGTAGCAACAGATTTAACCTTGAAAGGGGCAACCAAGTCAATAGCTGATCTGCAAACGTCATTGAAACTGTCAACCAAGCTGTTAATCTGAGTAGGTAATGTTACGTTATTAATGAGAAGAGAGAAAGTATTAGTAAAATCTTTTGTACAGTGGCTACTTAGAGAACGAGAACAGATTTTACGTTTAGTCGGATTAATATCTGCATGAGTAGTGATGTTAAAGGAAATGGCCTTGTGATCCGAGACAAACAGCTCGTTAATAACAAGAGAATTAAGGTTGAGACCCAAAGTAAATACAAGGTCTAGCGTGTGACCATGTGTATGAGTAGGCCCTGTTACATGCTGTTTTAAATTAAAAGACTCTGTTAGTTGTAGAAAGTCAATAGCAAACTTATCGTTCTCGACATCGACATGTATATTGAAGTCGCCAAGAAGTAATAAATTACAGTAATTAACGATCACAGAGGAGAGAAACTCCGCAAATTCGGTTAAAAAGCCATTATTTGGGCCGGGTACTCTGTAAACCACAATAGAATAAAAAGGATTAGATGAGCCTATCCTAAACATATGTACTTCAAAAGTGTTGTAAGTACCAACAGCCACAGAGTGGCAACTGAAATGTTGTCTAAACACTGCAGCTAGACCCCCACCTCTGCCAGAAGGCCTCGGGTCGCTAATGTAACTGCAGCCAGTGGGGCACATTGCATTCATTACTACATTGTCATTAGATTTCAACCATGTTTCAGTGATAAAAAGAAAATCTAAATTATGAGATGAGAAAAAGTCCTGTAGTATGAATGTTTTGTTTGAAACTGACCTGGCATTAATCAATGCCAACTTTAAAGTAGACGTTTTGTCAAGAACAACATTCTGCTTATGGGTAGGGGGAGTTATAGGTTGTAGGGGGACTGCAATTAGGTTTGAGGTGGATACAACTCGTTTTGGACTATGTAAGTGAGCTCTAGGTGTAAGTAATACTATAGGTATGCTATAAAACCGTGGGACCACTGTGACGGTACCTTGTGTTTCCTGAGGAACTCAGTGCTGAGGGTCCATGGAGCGTCACGGACCACCTCATCTACGTAGCGACAGTGTCTCAGAGCCTCGTAACGCTCATCTTCTGTCATCACCGTGAAACCTTTATATTTATGGGTCAGTTCATCACTGCACACTGCACACACACACACACACACACACACACACACACACACACACACACACACACACACACACACACACACACACCACACACACACACACACACACACACACACACACACACACACACACACACACACACACACACACACACACACACACACACACACACTTTAACATCTTTATTTGTAGTCACATTTAACAAGGAAATCTTGAACACAAACAATAGTAGACGGGAAAACTTGGAAAACTTGTGCAACAAGTGCTAGGATACAGATCACCATGGGCAGTGCCACTGTGCCTCTCACGTATTAGGAGGACAATATCAGTCAGCAGAAAGATGGTTGTTTTACAATAATCTGTCATGGTTATAACTCCTCTCCTAGTAGACCTGGTGGTGTTCCTGCAGCCTGGCACCAGGGGGCGTCATTAAGCTTTATGTTTAGGACTACATACCTCCTACTATCAGGGGTGTGTTGGGTTTATATTATATAGGGTTTACCTCCTACTATCAGGGGTGTGTTGGGTTTATATTATATAGGGTTTACCTCCTACTATCAGGGGTGTGTTGGGTTTATATTATATAGGGTTTACCTCCTACTATCAGGGGTGTGTTGGGTTTATATTATATAGGGTTTACCTCCTACTATCAGGGTGTGTTGGGTTTATGTTATAGGGTTTACCTCCTACTATCAGGGGTGTGTTGGGTTTATGTTATATAGGGTTTACCTCCTACTATCAGGGGTGTGTTGGGTTTATATTATATAGGGTTTACCTCCTACTATCAGGGGTAGGTTGGGTTTATATTATAGGGTTTACCTCCTACTATCAGGGGTAGGTTGGGTTTATATTATAGGGTTTACCTCCTACTATCAGGGGTAGGTTGGGTTTATATTATAGGGTTTACCTCCTACTATCAGGGGTAGGTTGGGTTTATGTTATAGGGTTTACCTCCTACTATCAGGGGTAGGTTGGGTTTATATTATAGGGTTTACCTCCTACTATCAGGGGTAGGTTGGGTTTATGTTATAGGGTTTACCTCCTACTATCAGGGGTGTGTTGGGTTTATGTTATAGGGTTTACCTCCTACTATCAGGGGTGTGTTGGGTTTATGTTATAGGGTTTACCTCCTACTATCAGGGGTGTGTTGGGTTTATGTTATAGGTTTACCTCCTACTGCCAGGTGTGTGTTGGGTTCATGTTATAGGGTTTACCTCCTACTATCAGGGGTGTGTTGGGTTTATATTATAGGGTTTACCTCCTACTATCAGGGGTAGGTTGGGTTTATGTTATAGGGTTTACCTCCTACTATCAGGGTGTGTTGGGTTTATGTTATAGGGTTTACCTCCTACTATCAGGGGTAGTTGGGTTTATGTTATAGGGTTTACCTCCTACTATCAGGGGTGTGTTGGGTTTATGTTATAGGGTTTACCTCCTACTATCAGGGGTAGGTTGGGTTTATGTTATAGGGTTTACCTCCTACTGCCAGGTGTGTGTTGGGTTCATGTTATAGGGTTTACCTCCTACTATCAGGGGTGTGTTGGGTTTATGTTATAGGGTTTACCTCCTACTATCAGGGGTAGGTTGGGTTTATGTTATAGGGTTTACCTCCTACTATCAGGGGTAGGTTGGGTTTATATTATAGGGTTTACCTCCTACTATCAGGGGTAGGTTGGGTTTATGTTATAGGGTTTACCTCCTACTATCAGGGGTAGGTTGGGTTTATGTTATAGGGTTTACCTCCTACTATCAGGGGTAGGTTGGGTTTATATTATAGGGTTTACCTCCTACTATCAGGGGTAGGTTGGGTTTATGTTATAGGGTTTACCTCCTACTATCAGGGGTAGGTTGGGTTTATGTTATAGGGTTTACCTCCTACTATCAGGGGTAGGTTGGGTTTATGTTATAGGGTTTACCTCCTACTATTAGTGTTGTGTGTTGGGTTTATGTTATAGGGTTTACCTCCTACTATCAGGGGTAGGTTGGGTTTATATTATAGGGTTTTACCTCCTACTATCAGGGGTGTGTTGGGTTTATATTATAGGGTTTACCTCCTACTATCAGGGGTAGGTTGGGTTTATATTATAGGGTTTACCTCCTACTATCAGGGGTAGGTTGGGTTTATGTTATAGGGTTTACCTCCTACTATCAGGGGTAGGTTGGGTTTATATTATAGGGTTTACCTCCTACTATCAGGGGTAGGTGGGTTTATATTATAGGGTTTACCTCCTACTATCAGGGGTGTGTTGGGTTTATGTTATAGGGTTTACCTCCTACTATCAGGTGTGTGTTGGGGTATAGGATCAGGGGTGCGTTGGGTTTATGTTATAGGGTTTACCTCCTACTATCAGGTGTGTGTTGGGTATATATTTTTGGGTACATATTTTACCTCCTACTATCAGGTGCGTATTGGGGAACAGGTTCTTGGGTGCGTTGGGTTTATGTTACAGGGTTTACCTCCTACTATCAGGTGTGTGTTGGGGAACAGGATCTTGGGTGTGTTGGGTTTATGTTATAGGGTTTACCTCCTACTATCAGGTGCGTGTTGGGTGTATAATCAGGGGTGCGTTGGGTTTATGTTACAGGGTTTACCTCCTACTATCAGGTGTGTGTTGGGTGTATAACCAGGGGTGTGTTGGGTTTATGTTACAGGGTTTACCTCCTACTATCAGGTGTGTGTTGGGTGTATAATCAGGGGTGCGTTGGGTTTATGTTACAGGGTTTACCTCCTACTATCAGGTGTGTGTTGGGTATATATTTTTGGGTACATATTTTACCTCCTACTATCAGGTGTGTGTTGGGTATATATTTTTGGGTACATATTTTACCTCCTACTATCAGGTGTGTGTTGGGTATATATTTTTGGGTACATATTTTACCTCCTACTATCAGGTGTGTGTTGGGTATATATTTTTGGGTACATATTTTACCTCCTACTATCAGGTGCGTATTAGGGAACAGGTTCTTGGCTTGCATCAGAGCCAGAGCATGTCCAGAGTGGAACAGGTCAAAGATTCCATCTGCGTAGACCCTGACCGGACGGTGGGCTGGAGAGAGAAAGTTCACTCTATTAGCTTTAAAAAATAGGACGATCAGGATAAAATAAATGTATAAAATTGATTGTTTAGAGCAGGGGTTTTCAACCAGTGGTGCGGGGACCACCAGTGGTCCTTGAGAAGGTTCCAGGTGGTCCCCAGGCTAAATGATGGAAGGTTGGTTAACCAGGTGTAACTCTTGAGAATATAAAAATGAAACCAAATGGACCCTTTGGTTTCATTATTACACTCTCAAGAGTTAAAATATTAATCATCTGAATTAGCACCACTTAATTAAGAAGTCTACACTGTTTTGTTGGCAAAATACAGCCTGGAATTGTGGACAAAACAAAAATAATTATAGTTTTAGTTTTGGTCTTTGGGGTGAAATTGTCATCAAATGGTGGTCCGCGGCTCAAATGCTGAATAAATGGTGGTCCCTGGGATCAAAAAGGTTGAAAACCCCTGCATTACAGCATCACAACTCTTCGGGTTCAGACAGTGTAAATGTCTCCACTCTCAGTAAGACAAAGTGTACAAATGAACACACACACACACACACACACACACACACACCACACACACACACACACACACACACACACACACACACACACACACACACACACACACACACACACACACACACACACAGGACTTTACTATGTTTATCTTATCAGAGATGAGTTGTCAGTGATATAGAGTAGAATCATCAGACCTGGCGTTCCTCTCTTAGCCTGGGCAACGGTCAGCTTGTCATGAGGGATGTCTGTGTCATATCCACTGGGCCGGGCGAAGGCTGCAGGCTGGCTCAGAGTCTGACAGAGAGAGAGAGACAAAATAATATAAAATATAAACACAACTGTGTCATATCCACTGGGCCTGGCGTAGGCTGCAGGCTGGCTCAGAGTCTGACAGAGAGAGAGAGACACAATAATATAAAATATAAACACAACTGTCTCATATCCACTGGGCCTGGCGTAGGCTGCAGGCTGGCTCAGAGTCTGACACAGAGAGAGAAAATAATATAAAATATAAACACAACTGTCTCATATCCACTGGGCCGGGCGAAGGCTGCAGGCTGGTTGAGAGTCTGAGAGAGAGAGACACAATAATATAAAATATAAACACAACTGTCTCATATCCACTGGGCCGGGCGTAGGCTGCAGGCTGGCTCAGAGTCTGACAGAGAGAGAGAGAAAATAATATAAAATATAAACACAACTGTCTCATATCCACTGGGCCGGGCGTAGGCTGCAGGCTGGTTGAGAGTCTGACAGAGAGAGAGAGAGAGAGACAATAATATAAAATATAAACACAACTGTCTCATATCCACTGGGCCGGGCGTAGGCTGCAGGCTGGCTCAGAGTCTGACAGAGAGAGAGAGAAAATAATATAAAATATAAACACAACTGTCTCATATCCACTGGGGCCGGGCGAAGGCTGCAGGCTTGGTTGAGAGTCTGACAGAGAGAGAGAGACACAATAATATAAAATATAAAACAACTGTCTCATATCCAGGGCGGGCATAGGCTGCAGGCTTGCTCAGAGTCTGAGAGAGAGAGAGACCAATAATATAAAATATAAACAACTGTGTCATATCCACTGGGCCGGGCATAGGCTGCAGGCTGGCTCAGAGTCTGAAAGACAAAATATAATATAAAATATAAATACATCTGTCTCATATCCACTGGGCCGGGCGTAGGCTGCAGGCTGGCTCAGAGTCTGAGAGAGAGAGAGACACAAAAATATAAAATATAAATACATCTGTCTCATACCCACTGGGCCGGGCGTAGGCTGCAGGCTGGCTCAGAGTCTGACAGAGAGAGAGACACAAAAATATAAAATATAAATACATCTGTCTCATATCCACTGGGCGGGCGAAGGGCTGCAGGCTGGCTCAGAGTCTGAGAGACACAAATGATGAGTTAAAATGTCTTTATTTAGCACGTTTTTAAACACAACTGTCTCATATCCACTGGGCCTGGCGTAGGCTGCAGGCTGGTTGAGAGTCTGACAGAGAGAGAGACACAGACAAAATAAAATGTATTTATTCAGCACATTTAGCGTGCGTTCGGAAACACACACTGCGAGTGCGTTAAGTGTGTTGGGGTTGTTTGGTAGTGACGCCACCAAGTGCGGTCGGTGCGTCTTATTTACAGGCACGGCCACAGCTGTGACGCAATCATACCAATCCACACCGTCCAACCTCGTAGGGTTGCTCAGCGTAGGGTTGCTCAGCGTAGGTTGCTCAGCGTAGGGTTGCTCAGCGTAGGGTTGCTCAGTGCGTTGACCAAACACACCGGTGTGAATAAACCAACGAGGAGCACCACACCAAATGCCCCAAATGCACCAGCAGTGCTTGACACTAACACTTGCCCGCTTGCCCGGGGCAAGTAAAAAAAAAATGGTGGGGCAAGTGAAGACTGCTACCTGGTTGCCCGATCGGGCAAGTGTGCAACTTAGTGCACTATAACACAACACAAGATAAATGTGTCTTGAAGGCAGTCATTGCACTCTGCCTCTGTGTCTTTCCCTGCTTTCTAGATATCCACAATTCCAGGCTGGATTTGGGAAACAAAACAGGCAAATTAACATACAGGTCAAAATGACCATTAATCTTCTACATTCTCTAGTTGTGTAGACCTGGGCTAATTAAGATGATGAATTTTAACTCTTGAGTGTAAAAATGAAACGTTCTCAAGATTACATCTGCAAAATTTACAATATTCCGGGGGCAAGTGACCATGACCTGAGGGCAAGTAGAACCTGACTTGCACTTGTCCAATGGGCAAGTGCCTCCGAGACCTTAGTGTCAACCCCTGGCACCAGGTATAAGCCAACGATCACAGAGCACACCAGTGAGTTGAGGGCGCATTTCCGAACGCGTCCTTAAAACAACTCCCACTGCACCACAGTGCTTTACAACAGAATGCACAACAACAGTTTGACACATCATGGACACACATCATTTGTGGCCAGAAGTAATTTCCTGGGGTTCATTAGGACTGTAGTAGATGATAATAAAAAAAAGAAACTGCTAAGAGTTTGTAAACAAAGATGTATTTGGGACCATGTTGGAATACCCCCTCTCATAGCTAAAATCACTAAAACTGAAGAAAGCAACGGATGTAAAACAATTAACACCCATATTTTACTTTCTCTCTCTCTCTCTGAATCAGCACCTTAAAAAATACTAGCTTATTTTTTTCCTGTGATTCAATGAATAATGAAGTGAAACGAAATGACAATTCAGACTGAGGTCAGGCTAACTTTATCTAATAACAACCTGAAACATCAAGCTTGGTTGAAACTAAAGTTGTGGTTTAAAGGTGGTCCGGGGACCACCTGTGGTCCTTGAGATGGTTCCAGGTGGTCCCCAGGCTAAGTTGGTTAACCAGATGTAACTCTTGAGAGCGTAAAAACGAAACCAAATGGACCCTTGCGGGTCCATTTGGTTTCGTTTTTACGCTCTCAGAGTTAAAGTGTATTCTGTAGCATCAACCAGTGGGAAAGAAGAAGTGAAACATCATGTAGTTTGAGAATCATCTGACAGATTACCACTAGAGAACAGTCACTAGGCCAAAGGGTAGGTGACCTGTGGTAACCTTTAGGGCAGGGGTTTTCAAATGGACCCTGGCAGGTCCATTTGGTTTCATTATTTACACTCTCAAGAGTTAAAATATTCATCATCTGAATTAGCCCAAGTCTACACAACTAGAAGATGGACAAAAGCAAAAGAAATCTTTAGTTTTGGGGTCTGTGGGGCCAAAATGTCCTCAAGTGGTGGTCAGTGGCTAAAATTCTGAAAAAATGGTGGTCCCTGGCATCAAAAAGGTTGAAAACCCCTGCTCTAGAGAACAGCAGTCACTAGGTCAAGGGTAGGTGACCTGTGGTAACCTTTAGGGTGACAACAGACTGACACACTAGTATGAGAGACAGGCAGCTTTGGTATAAACCTGTAAGGGTCCATTTGGTTTCATTTTCACACTCTCAAGAGTTAAAATATTCCTCATCTGAATTAGCACCACTTAATTCAGAAGTTTACACTGTTTTGTTGGCAAAATACAGCCTGGAATTACGGACAAAACCAAAAGAATTCTTTAGTTTTAGGTCTTTGGTGTGAAAATGTAATCAAATGGTGGTCCGTGGCTCAAATGCTGAATAAATGGTGGTCCCTGGAGTCAAAAAGGTTGAAACCCCCTGTTCTAGTGCATTTTGGAAGTGCCGTTAGTGCATTTTGTATTTTGGCAGTTGGCAACACTGCCATAGCACAGAACTAGTGGTAGAGTAAGTATAATTAAATGTAATATTGATTGTACTGTATATTGATATGGCACAAGTGACTATCAATAAAATGATGAATATAAAATGCATTGCGTTTAGTTTTCTCTATCTATAAGTTGACCTTTCACACATCCATAAAACCATAAACAGCTTCGTGTAACCATAAAACATCAGCACCACCCTGACTGATATGACATCACCGCAACGCGTGTTCGAACCCTGCTACAGCAGCCAATCAGATGGAGTCACAGGGCTGCCAGGGACCCCTCACCCCTGTGACTTTGATGGTGGAGAAAAGGGCTTTTCAACATGGTGAAACACACCTTGATGACATCATCACAGGGGCGGATGTAAGATGTCCCATTTAGGGGGGGGGGGGGGGGGGGGGGGGCAAGACAACATGTTGGAGGGGCAAGAGAAAATGGTATGGGGGCGGCTTCATTGCCCGTGGTGGGAATGAAGCCGCCCCCATACCGTTTTCGGTTACACAACTTTTATTAGCCAAGTAAAGCATCAATAATAACATCAGTTGTTGTTGAAGTTGCAACAGACACGCAGCATGCATAAAGCTAAAGGTCTGACTCAGAGAGTTTTCTGTTTTCAATGATGAAATGCTGTTGGTTTAGTGGTGACACAGCTGTAGTTAGTTAGTAGCAGTAGTAGTGTTTCAAATCATATTAAATATAAGCACTTTAATTTGAAATATCTTGGGTTGTTTTGCATGGCATCGTTGCCCCCCCATGCCCATGCCTAGATCCGCCCCTGCATCATCAAGTTGTGTTTCACAACTGTGGTCCCTGAGGATTCCAGGTAGGTCCACAGCTAAATGATGGACAGTTGGTAACCAAATGGACCCTTATAGATCTGTAACTCTTCATTATAGCATAAAATGATACCAAATGGACCTGTAAGGGTCCATTTGGTATAATTTTACGTTACATTATATGTAAACATCTGAACATCTGAGCCCGATTAGCGGGGTGTTGTGGCTGGCTCATGGCTTAAGGCATGGGCCTAAATACCCAGTCTGCCCCACCAAACACGATGCCATGCAAAACAACCCAAGATATTTCAAATTAAGGTGCTTCTATTTAAAATGCTGTGAAATGTGAACCACTACTACTGCTACTAACTAACTACAGCTGTGTCACCACTAAACCAACAGCATTTCATCATTGAAAACAGAAAACTCTCTGAGTCAGACCTTTAGCTTTATGCATGCTGCGTGTCTGTTGCAACTTCAACAACAACTGATGTAATTATTGATGCTTTACTTGACTAATAAAAGTCCTGTTGGTAAATGTTACATCTGCCCGTGATGAGGAGCACATTCTACAATATTATATTATCAATGATTCCACATTTGGAACTACATCAACGCAAGGTAACAAGGTCTACAGTTGAATGAATGAATGAATGAATGAATGAATGAATGAATGAATGAATGAATGAATGAATACTATGATACCCAAGCTGCTCCTCAATTATAATCATAAGATTCATAACAAATTATCATTCATTAATTTTCATCATAACAATCAGGTAAAGAAAACAGCTTTACAGCTGTGTGTGTGTGTGTGTGTGTGTGTGTGTGTGTGTGTGTGGGTGTGTGTGTGTGTGTGTGTGTGTGTGTGTGTGTGTGTGTGTGTGTGTGTAGTTTGGTTAAAGGGGAGTTACAGGCATTTAATTTTTACCATGTCAGAGTAATACACCTTAGAGAGGTTGCGTGTACATGATACACCCCCCTCCCCTCCCTTCTGTGTTTCCTAGAAATGGTCTGGGGGGGGAAAAAAAGAAACATCAACATGGTGAAACACAACTTGATGACATCATCAAGTTATGTTTCACAACTTTGAACACACATTTGTACAAATCAACAAATCAAAACCAAAATAAAATAGGTGGAATCCCCCTTTAAAGCTGCTGTGGGATTTCTACTGTTGTTGCTGAGATGCTCAAAGTCAACTAAAGCTAAATTAGAGCTCAGGTATCATGGAAGTTTGTGTCAAAAAGTTCACTTCTCTCACCTTCCTGGGAGTTCTCCACCAGGACCCAGGGGGTCCCTGGTTGGAAGGGTCTTTAATAAAAGTGTTTCTCTCACCTTCCTGGGAGTCCTCCGGTTGTTCTGAGCTCCAGCAGGCTGTCCAGAGGCGCTGTTCCCCCCGCTGCTGCTGCTGCTGCCGCGACCACCACGTCTCCTACCGACCATGATATGATAGAACTCTGGGTTTGTTTAGAACAGCTTCACTGGGACTGGGAGGATGATGTCCAAATGTCCAGCTATAGTCTGTCTGATCACTGCAGTAGGACAGACAGGGACAGAGAGAGAGACAGAGAGAGAGACAGAGAGAGAGACAGAGAGACAGAGACAGAGGACAGGGACAGGGACAGAGAGAGAGACAGAGAGAGAGACAGAGAGACAGGGACAGAGACAGAGACAGACACAACCTCCTCCAGTCCTACTACTACCAGTGACTGTTGGACATTCAGCAGCTCAACGTGTCTGTGTCACAGTCTGTCCTCAGTGTACACACACTCAGCGCCTTAAAAACAGACAGAGTAACGCCATCTCCGTTCACTTCATGGGGGCATTCCGGAGGCTCTTCTACTTGGACTTCTATTTAGAAGGGGGACAACAAACAGGGACAAGTTCTGTACCTGAAGTAGGCAGAAATGCACTGGACTCAGGAGGCAACAGCCAGGTCTTAAATCCCTTTATTTTACGTCCTTTTGTAGTAGCACTACTAATACTGGTAATACTATAAACAGTACATAGACTTTACTTGCTACTGTCTACTTTAAAACAATTGTCATGTTGCACACATGCCATAACACAGCTCAATTTGCGTCGCCCTCCCTCGTTGAAAACAATGTATTTCCAACTCCAGTTTGTCCCTATTACTCATTACTCAGGCTGCATGAACAGCAGCTCGAGCAGCTCAGTTTCTGACCCCTCAATGTCGCCACTCTGACGCTCTGCTCTGGGTGTACACACCACATGCTGACTGAGGCCTCATACACACACGTCAAAGTAATCTACACATGTTCTGTGCTCTCTGACTCTGCTGTTGTTTGATGGCTCGGCTGGCTCCTCAATGCGATTTCACCTCATGGTTTGACCAATGGTTTTTGTTAAATGGTCAGCAGAACAGCTAGGAAGTGTTTGATGTATGTGACTTGATTACATTAGAAAAGCAGGATGATAATATATGACTGGGGCCTTCCAACAGAACACAGAACATGTGTTTGGTACAGTGATGTTGACCTGCTGTTGGCAGTGAAAACCTGTAGGAGCAAAGTTCACACACACACACACACACACACACACACACACACACACACACACACACACACACACACACACACACACACACACACACACACACACACACACACACACACACACGCATGACCAATACACTGCATGTCACAGTTCACAGGTAGGTCTGTGTTCTATGTCTCTACGTTTGCCTGTTTTGTTTGTGAAATCCAGCCTAAAATTGTGGGCAAAAGTAAAAGAAATCTTTAGTTTTATCTTAAATTTATCTTAAATTAAATTACGAAGACTTTAGTTCAGCCTTTAGTCTTGGCTTCTCCACAATATTTGATGTATCTCATTTGGCCCTTGGGGAAAATAATTGCCCAGCAGCGCTGCAGTCTGCAGTACACTGACTGACTGACTGAGGCCTGCTCCCTGTTTGCGTGTTGTTGTCGCCCCCTGCTGGCGGCTGAGTGGAGAAACTCTGGATCAATGAATGAATGAATGTTTTTTTTTTATTATTATTATTATTGACAGAGATGAGAGTTACAGTACAATTCATGTACAACTACAGCAAATCTGAAAAGCTGATTGGACACACTAGTTAAAGGGGAATTCCACACATTTTCAAAAAATTCCTGAGAGGATACAAATGTGAACCAAATGGACCCGCTAGGGTCCATTTGGTTCACATTTGTATTTGTATTTGTATTTGTATTTGTATTTGTATTTGTATTTGTACCCTCTCAGGAAAAAGGGGTCTGAAGGAAAAATTATTAACATGGTGAAATACATCTTGATGGTGTCATCAGATGTATTTCACCATGTTAATGATTTTTTTCAGACCTCCATTTTTAGGAAATACAGAATTGGGGGAACTTTTTTTCATGTCCACACAACATCTCTAAGGTATATTAATGACATATTAAAATGTTGAAAATGGGTGGAGTTCCCCTTTAAGAATACACTTGTTTACAATAGTGGCCAACTTGTTTATTTCATCAAGACATTCAAATAAATAGAAAATTAGAGCAATGTAATTTGTGATTGCAATGTGTGGATGTAGGAAACAAACTACTCATGGGTGACTAGGGATACTCTCTAGACCAATAATAAACTCAACAGGATTACAATAGTGTGCTGTCTTTTGTGTTTTGTTTGCTTTTTTTTTTTTTTTTTTTTACAGAGGCCAGTTTCAAATTGCAGCTATCTGTAGGTGCCCTTTGAGAGCGGTTTTGAAGGAGTCAAGGGATTCACATGTCTTAATGACTGTTGGAGGGGCATTCCACATTTTGGTGGCATATGAGCGGAAGGAATTAAGGACTTGTTTGTGCCAAATCTGGGTTGGACATGGTTAGTAGCACTCCCTCTGGTGTTGTGAGAGTGGATTTCATGGACATTAGGGCAGTATTTGGAGTATACAAGTGGTGGTATTTCGTTGAGTATTGAATCTTGTGGATCAGACCCATTGCTAGATGTTGTCATCCAAATTCCAACATCCACTGACATGGCTGGATCTAGGCATGGGCATTTAGGGGGGCAATGCCCCTCTAAATGCCCTGACTGCACCACCAAACATGATGGCACGCAAACACCCACATTTCAAAGATAGTTCAAATGAAAGTGCTTACAGATTAAAAAAAAGTCCAGGGCAGGCCAGGGCGCCAGGCCCAGGCCAGGCAAACTAGTGTTTCTATCCTTCAAAAAAGAAAAGGTGTCCTACACCAGAGCCTTCAAGTAGGAGAGTTGCCATATTCCCGTTCACTCCTGTGCGCCAGGGCACTGCCTCGCGCTGCTGGAGGCAGTGTTGCCAACTGCCAAGATCCAAAATGCACTATAGTGGCACTTCCAAAATGCACTAGAATGCGCTAGATGCTCGCCTGGAACATACAGATCAAAATGACCATTAATCTTCTACATTCTCTAATTGTGTAGACTAAGTTGGGCTAATTCACATGATGAATATTTTAACTCTTGAGGGTGTAAAAATGAAACCAAATGGACCCTTGCGGGTCCATTTGGTTTCATGTTTACGCTCTCAAGTTAAAATATTCATCATATGAATTATCTCAAGTCTAAACAGCTAGACTGTTTGGTTTCCCCAAATCCAGCCTGGAATTGTGGACAAAAGCAAAATAAATCTTTTTGGGTGGGGCCAAAATGTCATCAAATGCTGAACAAATTCTGAATAAATAGTGGGTCCTGGTGCCAAAAATGTTGAAAAACACTGGTTTAATGTAAACATTTAGCATGGAACATGTGGTTTTAAGGTAAACATTGAACCCTCTCAGACATGTAACCACTATAGTTTAACATGTGGTTTTAAGGTAAACATTGAACCCTCTCAGACATGTAACCACTATAGTTTAACATGTGGTTTTAAGGTAAACATTGAACCCTCTCAGACATGGTTTAACATGTGGTTTTAAGGTAAACATTGAACCCTCTCAGACATGTAACCACTATAGTTTAACATGTGGTTTTAGGGTAAACATTGAACCCTCTCAGACATGTAACCATGTGGTTTTAAGGTAAACATTGAACCCTCTCAGACATGGTTTAACATGTGGTTTTAAGGTAAACATTGAACCCTCTCAGACATGGTTTAACATGTGGTTTTAAGGTAAACATTGAACCCTCTCAGACATGGTTTAACATGTGGTTTTAAGGTAAACATTGAACCCTCTCAGACATGTAACCACTGGTTTAGCACAGACCATAAAGGTGTAAAATAGAAAGCAGGTATCAAAGCCATCCAACAGGTTGGGTTAGTTTGATTATTGTCACACAGGAATGTTTCAGCGCTCTGCCTGTGCCCTGACCCGCCCCTCCGCCCAGGGGCGTGTTGGTTTCCTCCTCCCTGTGTGCTAGGGAGGGTGGATACTGAATCTATAGTACAGATACTACTGCTGCCTGTCTGTCTGTCCTCTCCTGTCCTCTGCTGCGGGATACAGTGGACACAGACACTGTCTGTCTGTCTGTTGGACTGTCTCTCTTCTCGTTGTGGACATACAGTGGATTCTATACTAGTGTGTTTGTTCTGGACTCAACATGCTCTAGTTAGAAACATGAGGATCAGGGTGGAACTTTGACACTGACTGGAGAGAGAGAGAGAGAGAGAGAGAGAGAGAGAGAGAGAGAGAGAGAGAGGAAAAGGAAAAACACACACACTGCAAGTGTCCAACGAACGCAAAGGTGAGACATTTTATTTGGCTGCAGTTATGCTGTCTCTCTCTCTTTCTCGTGTCTCTGTCTATTTGTCTTTCTCTCATGTGTCTCTGTCTCTCTGACTGTCTTTCTGTGTGTGTGTGTGTGTGTGTGTGTGTGTGTGTGTGTGTGTGTGTGTGTGTGTCTCATGTGTCTATTTGTTTTTCTCTCAATTCAATTCAAATGTCTTTATTGGCATGAAGAGAAAACATTCTTGCTGTAAAGTTCTTGCCAGAGCAAGAACTTTACAGCAAGAAATACGATATAACAATATAACAGAAACAGGGAAGCGTAATACAGCAGTAGGCTATAACAATGTATCAATACAAAAGTTAAGTTAAAAATATGGAGGTCATAGTCTTCGAAAACAAATCTCTATATGCTCAGATCAATAGATGTAGTGTAGTGTAGCACATATAGATGTAGTGTAGTACAATACAATGTTTATTCTTCAGGGTGGTTGAGTTCCATTTGATATCTGTCTCTCATGGGTCCCTGTCTGTCTTCCCCTGTGTCCTTCTCACATGTGTGTCTCTCTTATATGTGTCTCTCTGTCTGTCTCTCTGTCTCTCTCATGTGCCACTCTGTCTGTCTCTCTGTCTCTCTCATGTGCCTGTCTGTCTGTCTGTCTGTCTCTCTCTGTGTTCACACCACATAGTGTTAATTTCTTAATAATCATAATATTTTGAGCTCCAGTTTGACACTATTCATATAAATGTCTCCTGTATGACAGGTCTGAAGGATATGTCCGCCTGCTACCCTCTGAGAGCCCTGCTGCTGCTGCTGCTGCTGCTGGTAGCTGTACGGATAAATGAAGGTACACACACACACACACCTCAGGGGCGGATGTAACATTTCCCAATTGGGGGGGGGGCAGGAGAAAATGGTATGGGTGCGGCTTCATCGCCCGTGTCGCTTCGCGCCACGGCCGATGAAGCCGCCCCCATACCATTTTCAGTTCCAGGACTTTTATCAGTCAAGTAAAGCATCAATAATAACATCAGTTGTTGTTGAAGTTGCAACAGACACGCAGCATGCATAAAGCTAAAGGTCTGACTCAGAGAGTTTTCTGTTTTCAATGATGAAATGCTGTTGGTTTAGTGGTGACACAGCTGTAGTTAGTTAGTAGCAGTAGTAGTGGTTCACATCGCTTTAATTATAAGCAATTTAAAACATCTTGGGTTGTTTTGCATGGCATCATGTTTGGTGGGGCAGACTGGGCATTTAGGGGGGCATTGCCCCCCCATGCCCATTCCTAGATCCGCCCCTCACACACACACACACGCACACGCACACGCACACGCGCACACACGCGCGCACACACGCGCGCACACACACGCGCACACACACGCGCACACGCACGCGCACACACACACACACACACACACACACACACACACACACACACACACACACACACACACACACACACACACACACACACACACACACACACACACACACACACACACACACACGTGACCGCAAATCCGTTCTGAATAGTAAATGTAGTTTAATTATTAATCATCCAGGGTGAGTCTTATCTACAGTCATGTGTAAACACCAGTGTTGGGGAACTTATACTTATGTTTACTTCTTCTGAAAACTTAACACATTACTGCAGTTGTTACTAAATTATGAAAAAAATACTTTACTGCAGTTTTATAATAATTAGACACATTCAATTATTGGCAAGTAGAGGAAATATTTTCCTCTACTTGCCAATACAGAGGGGAAAAAGAATACTTATGCCAACAGTAGAATATCCAGAATCACAGACTAGTGATATGATGTCAGACCCAAGACATACAGTAGGTCACCTCTAAACCCCTTACCCCTTAACTTCTTTATGCCTTTTTAAACTAATTTAAAAAAAAAAACATGTTTTCAACAGTTCAAATGGCCAGTCTACAGGCTCACAACATGTTAATAGATTGGCATGTTGAACTATTCCAAAAAGTTGATCAAGATAGTAAAAGAGGGATAAGGGGTTTGGGGTAAGGGGTTTAGCATGTGAGGAAAATGGAGCCCTTACAGTAAAGGCCGTACTGTAGGTTATCATCAGCATTATGATGATGAACACACTTTCTGTTTCTCATGTGGAATGAGTTTCACCCACAGTGCACCATGACAGTTCACATGACACACACACACACACACACACACACACACACACACACACACACACACATATACAATGGAAGTTGATGACGTTTCAATGGTGGTGGTTTTAGTTTCGATGGATGGGTGTGTTTTTTTCCCATCACTATGGTTTGGTATTTACTGAAAACATGCTGAGATCATCTGTCCATGAATAGGAGTGACTGTGGTCAGTCTGTGCATCCTGTGTCAACCCCACACTAGCCTCTACACCAGGCTGCCCACCCTTTTTGACTTGAGTGCTACTTTCAACATGACCGGCTCAACAAGATCTACACATAAAAAAAAAATCCATTTCAAGGCCCCAAGAAAGTCTGACTTTGAAATAGTGGTGATGGTGTTACTTACTGTTATAGTGTTTAAAAATACACTTATAATGAAAAATAGAGGGACAGAATTGGAAAGTTATCCTGTATATGCTATTACTGATGTTTGAAAACAGTATTTGAGGTTTGAGTTGACAGTTTGTGGTGTTGAGTTTGGTCTTGCACTCGACGCTAATAACTTTCACGTTTTTATCCACAATTAGGAAAGACAACTGGCAAAACGTTGGTCAAAATAACAATTATTCTCCATTTTCTAATTGTGGACTCTTGAAATTACGCGTATTCAGATGTTTAAATATAATTTAACTCTTTAGAGTGCAAAATGACATGTCATGGGGACTGTCATGTGATCTACCTGCATGGTCTGTGTGATCTACTGGTAGATCACCATCTACCATGGTCTGTGTGATCTACTGGTAGATCACCATCTACCATGGTCTGTGTGATCTACTGGTAGATCACCATCTACCTTTTGGGCAGCCCTGTTCAACACCCAGGCTTTCATTTTCGTCCGGGTTGTGTGAAAACAACACCCCCACCCCCCTATAGGTCAAAATCCTTCTAGGTTAGGCCAGGCTAACCAGGCTAACCACACACTGACCTGCAATATGCTTCATCCTATGAGACCTTTTATACCAGGGCCCACTATTTATTCAGCATAAATAGACACTATTTGATTTGACCCAAAAGCAAGGATTTCCAAGTTTCAAGTTGTCCACAATTTAGGATAGATAAACTGGCAAAACGTTGATCCAAATAACAATTCTTCTACATTTTGTAATTAGGTAATTCAGATGTTTAAATATTATTTACCTCTTGAGATCGTAAAACATTTTACAATCTCAAGAGTTACAGATCTATAAGGGTCCATTACCAACTAGCCATCATTTAGCTTGGGGACCCCTTGGAAACCTTTCAGGGACCACTGGTGGTCCCCGGACCACTTGTTGAAAGCCCCTGCTATGTGACAAAGCAGTGTAAACAGTTGATCTACAAGTTCACAGCGCGTGGCCTCGCCATTAACACATCATGAGCTTGTAGATCATGAGATTTTAACATTTGGAGAATATTATTTAATTATTATTTTTTAAACTGTTTGACATATATAGGCGTCATCAATATTCACTGGTAAATATGTCTGTGACAGAGTTTAGATTTTCCATTCTCTTGAAAGCAGCCTTTGGGCACTGAAAGCGCGCACACGCAGGCGGAACTTCTCACCCTCTCTCCACCACGTCACTCCATGGTGATGGTGATGGTGATGGTGATGACCACTACTGACCACACATCTCCACTGACCAATAAACACTCAAATCAAATGCAGTTTTGTATCAAAATGTGATCGTTCACAACAACCGGAACGTACTTTATTTCTGCTTGAAGAGCATTCCAAACTCGTTAATTTCTGGTGTGAGTGAATAGTGAACCTCACTTTTCTTGCTTTCAGTTTCGTTCCAGAGTGAGACGGAAAGGAGTGTTACTTTTAGGTTTGGACTGAATAATTCCCAATAGGAATGAACGTTGTACATTGTATATGGCTATAGGCTGCAATCATTCACCACAGTCACCTGTGGCTCAGGACATAAATGCACCATTTACCAATTTTTTCAATAATAAATCATTTGAAAATAACAGATCTACAAGCTCACAGTGTGTCACATTGGGAGAAGTTGAAGTGGTTAATGCAAGCTTTTAAACTGGACCACATGCATTCGGAAACCTAAATTTGGGAATACTGTTTTCCAGCTTAATGATACCAATTGGTATCTTATATTGTTAATAATCATTGATGATCATTGATCACCTTTACATCAAGGTATGGCTTGTTCAGATCAGACATTCCTGGAATGAATAAAACTGATAAACATGTGGGGTCACAGTTTATGCTGTTTATGACTCCATGTCTTCACAATCTGCCTCAAAGCAAGGTTGAATGTACCAGCCCATTTTGGTGCCTTTTGTGGGTGTGTTCAACCCCATGTTTATCAATGTCACTCATTCCAGGAATCTCTGATTCAATACAAATTTTATTATTATTAGTTGAAGAAAATAATTCCAAAATTTAGGAAGTGAGTGACTAAAGTGATTAAAGTGACTAGTACCGTATTTTCCGCACTATAAGGCACACTGGATTATAAGGCGCACCTTTTAAAACTGATTTCATATACAGTATAAGGCGCACTGGATTATAAGGCGCAGTGAATAGAGCCTACTACAGTTAACATAGAATAGAAGCTCTTATTCATTCATTATTATTATTCATTATTCACTGTGGATTTTTGAGAAAATTAAAGGCTTTTAAGTGCGCCGTATAGTCCGGAAAATACGGTAACCAAAGTAAAAGTACAATGTGTTTTCCTCTGAGAAAGGGAGTAGAAAGTTAGAAATTGTAAATCCATTTGTTTCTTTCTACGCAGCACGACCATGTGACACATTCACGGACCTGAACCTGGGCCATGCGTTCCTGGGGACCACCCTGGACGTCAGACTGCTGCTCTACACCAGAGCTAACGTCAGCTGTGGACGTCTGCTGTCACACGCTAACCCCACGGAAAACCCCGACTTCAACACCTCAAGGTTACCATGTGTTTACAATAGAAAATACAATGTGTTACAATGAGTTTACAATATAAAACCTACAGGTTACAATGTGTTTACAATAGAAAACCTTCTGGTTACAATGACTTTACAATACAAAATACAATGTGTTACAATGAGTTTACAATATAAAACCTACAGGTTACAATGTGTTTACAATAGAAAACCTTCTGGTTACAATGACTTTACAATATAAAATACAATGTGTTACAATGAGTTTACACTGGAAAACCTCCTGGTTACAATGTGTTTATTGTTTACAATAAAAAACCTCCTGGTTACAATGAGTTTACAATAGAAAATACAATGTGTTGCAGAGTCCGCCCAATAGGGCCCACTATTTATTCAGCATTTGAGCCACAGAGGACCACTATTTGATGACATTCTAGCCCCACAGACCCCAAAACTAAAGATTGTATTTATTTTGCTTTTGTCCACAATTCCAGGCTGGATTTGGGGAAACCAAACAGTCAAACATACAGATCAAAATGACCATTAATCTTCTACATTCCCTAGTTGTGTAGACTTGGGATAATTCACATGATGAATATTTTAACTCTTGAGAGTTTAAACATGAAACCAAATGGACCCTTGCGGGTCCATTTGGTTTCATGTTTACACTCTCAAAGAGTTACATCTGGTTAACCAACTTTACACATGTAGCCTGGGGACCACCTGGAAATCTCTTAAGGGTCACTACCACTACCATTAGGTGGGCAATGGGCATACAGGATGCATGTTTGGGTGGGCCCTGCCCTGAAAAGGCTCTGCTCTCTCTCCCCTCCAGACCCACTACCTTCATCATCCATGGCTACAGGCCCAGCGGGTCTCCCCCAGCCTGGCTGGAGGACCTGACGGAGCAGATCCTCTCCAGGCAGGACTCTAATGTCCTGGTGGTGGACTGGAACCATGGAGCTGCAAACCTGGACTACCTGAAGGTTGTGAGAACCACCAAGACCGCAGGAGCCAACCTGACTGCCTTTATACAGAATATACAGGTATAACATCTAACTGCCTTTATACAGAATATACAGGTATAACATCTAACCTGACTGCCTTTATACAGAATATACAGGTATAACATCCAACCTGACTGCCTTTATACAGAATATACAGGTATAACATCCAACCTGACTGCCTTTATACAGAATATACAGGTATAACATCTAACCTGACTGCTTTATACAGAATATACAGGTATAACATTAACCTGACTGCTTTTATACAGAATATACAGGTATAACATCTAACCTCACATCCAACCTGACTGCCTTTATACAGAATATACAGGTATAACATCTAACCTGACTGCTTTATACAGAATATACAGGTATAACATCTAACCTGACTGCCTTTATACAGAATATACAGGTATAACATCTAACCTGACTGCTTTATACAGAATATACAGGTATAACATCTTTTATACAGAATATACAGGTATAACATTAACCTGACTGCTTTATACAGAATATACAGGTATAACATCTAACCTGACTGCTTTATACAGAATATACAGGTATAACATCTTTTATACAGAATATACAGGTATAACATCTAACCTGACTGCTTTATACAGAATATACAGGTATAACATCTTTTATACAGAATATACAGGTATAACATTAACCTGTCTGCTTTTATACAGAATATACAGGTAACATCTAACCTGACTGCCTTTATACAGAATATACAGGTATAACAACTAACCTGACTGCTTTTATACAGAATATACAGGTATAACATTAACCTGACTGCTTTTATACAGAATATACAGGTATAACATTAACCTGACTGCTTTTATACAGAATATACAGGTATAACATTAACCTGACTGCTTTTATACAGAATATACAGGTATAACATCTAACCTGACTGCTTTATACAGAATATACAGGTATAACATCTAACCTCACATCCAACCTGACTGCCTTTATACAGAATATACAGGTATAACATCTAACCTCACATCCAACCTGACTGCCTTTATACAGAATATACAGGTATAACATTAACCTGACTGCTTTTATACAGAATATACAGGTATAACATCTACCCTGACTGCTTTATACAGAATATACAGGTATAACATCTAACCTGACTGCTCTTATACAGAATATACAGGTATAACATTAACCTGACTGCTTTTATACAGAATATACAGGTATAACATTAACCTGACTGCTCTTATACAGAATATACAGGTATAACATCTAACCTGACTGCTTTTATACAGAATATACAGGTATAACATCTACCCTGACTGCTTTTATACAGAATATACAGGTATAACATCTAACCTGACTGCTTTTATACAGAATATACAGGTATAACATCTTTTATACAGAATATACAGGTATAACATCTAACCTGACTGCTTTTATACAGAATATACAGGTATAACATCTTTTATACAGAATATACAGGTATAACATCTTTTATACAGAATATACAGGTATAACATTAACCTGACTGCTTTTATACAGAATATACAGGTATAACATTAACCTGACTGCTTTTATACAGAATATACAGGTATAACATCTAACCTGACTGCTTTTATACAGAATATACAGGTATAACATCTACCCTGACTGCTTTTATACAGAATATACAGGTATAACATTAACCTGACTGCTTTTATACAGAATATACAGGTATAACATCTACCCTGACTGCTTTTATACAGAATATACAGGTATAACATTAACCTGACTGCTCTTATACAGAATATACAGGTATAACATCTAACCTGACTGCTTTTATACAGAATATACAGGTATAACATTAACCTGACTGCTCTTATACAGAATATACAGGTATAACATCTAACCTGACTGCTTTTATACAGAATATACAGGTATAACATTAACCTGACTGCTCTTATACAGAATATACAGGTATAACATCCAACCTGACTGCTTTTATACAGAATATACAGGTATAACATTAACCTGACTGCTCTTATACAGAATATACAGGTATAACATCTAACCTGACTGCTTTTATACAGAATATACAGGTATAACATTAACCTGACTGCTCTTATACAGAATATACAGGTATAACATCCAACCTGACTGCTTTTATACAGAATATACAGGTATAACATTAACCTGACTGCTCTTATACAGAATATACAGGTATAACATCTAACCTGACTGCTTTTATACAGAATATACAGGTATAACATTAACCTGACTGCTCTTATACAGAATATACAGGTATAACATCCAACCTGACTGCTTTTATACAGAATATACAGGTATAACATTAACCTGACTGCCTTTATACAGAATATACAGGTATAACATCTAACCAAGGGGTCTGCAACCCAAGATGTTGAAAGAGCCATTTTCGACCCAAAATTAAATTCAAAATCTGTCTGGAGCCGCATTTTATTATTTTTTTCCCTGAGTGTGTGCAAATGTGAACCAAATGGACCCGCCAGGGGTTCCATTTGCACACTCAGAAAAAAAGGTCCTCAAAGAAAAATCATTTACATGGTCAAACACAACCTTTGTTTGTGTTTGAAACCTTTGAAAATGGGTGGTTCGGATTGAAAGCTCCACCTCTGATAACTGCTGTTTCTTTTTCTTTTTTTTTTTTGACATGGCAAAGTGCTACTTTAACTGGCAACTGTCAGACAGAGCAACGAGTTTTGGGTGACTGAAATGTTTATATTATTTTGGTGCAGATCACCCCAGTGTGTGTATGTAATTATGCTACAGCCACTGAGCCACTAGGGCTGTGTTCTGGAGCCGCATGCGGCTCCTGAGCCGCAGGTTGCTGACCCCAGATCTAACCTGACTGCCTTTATACAGAATATACAGGTAACACAGGGCACATTGGGGCAAAAATATCTGATCTACAAGCTCTCGACATGTCATACTCGCAGCCCACTGAAGATGTTGTCTACAGTACAACATATAAAACAAAATAATGTGTTCAGTGGTACAGTGGTAGTAGTGCCGTCTTCTCACAGCTAGAAGGTCTTGGGTTCGATTGCACAGCACAGCACAGCACAGCACAGCACAGCACAGCACAGCACAGCACAGCACAGCACAGCACAGCACAACGCACAGCACAGCACAGCACAGCACAGCACAGCACAGCACAGCACAGCACAACGCACAGCACAGCACAGCACAGCACAGCGCAGCACAGCACAACGCAGCACAGCACAGCGCAGCGCAGCACAGCGCAGCACAGCACAGCACAGCACAGCACAGCACAACGCACAGCACAGCACAACGCACAGCACAGCACAGCGCACAGCACAGCACAGCACAGCGCACAGCACAGCACAGCACAGCACAGCACAGCACAGCACAGCACAGCACAGCACAGCACAACGCACAGCACAGCACAGCACAGCACAGCACAGCACAGCGCAGCGCAGCGCAGCACAGCACAGCACAGCACAGCACAGCACAGCACAACGCACAGCACAACGCAGCACAGCACAGCACAGCACAGCACAACACAGCACAACACAGCACAACACAGCACAACACAGCACAACACAGCACAGCACAGCACAGCACAGCACAGCACAGCACAGCACAGCATAGCACAGCATCTCATAGATTTACATCATAAGCAAATCGTGTTTGTTAGTGTCTATTTTTGTTCAACACAAACATCATATTCTCATTGACAATGCACGGATAATTCCATATGTTATGATGATATGTTCTGATGAGCAAACTGCCATAGTGTCTATTCTATATCATGATGATGTGCGGTGATAAGAGCGGCCCTCACTTCACGGTGGTGTGATTGTTCCATCACATCCAGTAGGTCAGGAATGTCAGGTATTTAGTATTTACATATGTCAGCTCTCTACATGGTTTATTGTGATATACAGGGAGTGTTTTATTTTCATAGTCCTCACCCTGTGTAGAACTACTGTCTGACTAGATGATGTAACACACAGCTGAGCTGACAGACAGACAGACAGACAGACAGACAGACAGACAGACAGACAGACAGACAGACAGACAGACAGACAGACAGACAGACAGACAGACAGACAGACAGACAGACAGACAGACCAGGGCCAAAACCTTCATCTTGCCCATCCAATCGAAGGTTATGGGGAGTCTCTTTCCCTACTATAAGAACAGCACGACATATCTGTACCATTTATCATTTCTGATTGGGTAGAACCATACAAACCTTCTCTTATGGGGGCTGCTGTCATATCTCTTCAAAATGTGGACAATATATATTGTCAATTTGGCGTTTCCTGATATGAAAAACTTTGAAGTTGCCCCCTCTGCCATTTTTCCAGCCCACCATAGTAGGACTAGCTAAATGCGGCCCTGATATGCCTAGTTTATTTCATAGACATGCAGTGTCAGTCACATCATGCCGTGTCAGGATGTCCTACATTGTGAGCTTCATTTAGTTGTCAAAGGTCCGAACATCATGTATGATTGTTTGAAATAACAGTTATGTCTGTTTCCTTCTCAGGCTAAAGGAGCGTCTCTGAGTTCCATCCATCTGATAGGAGTGAGTCTGGGAGCTCACATCTCTGGATACATAGGAGCAAACCTCAACGGAACCATAGGATGGATTACAGGTAGGAGCAAACCTGAACGGAACCATAGGATGGATAACAGGTAGGAATACTGTCTGAACAGAACCATAGGATGGATAACAGGTAATATAGGATATGATAGGAGTCAGTCTGGGAGCTCACATCTCTGGATACGTAGGAGCAAACCTCAACGGAACCATAGGATGGATTACAGGTAATATAGGATATGATAGGAGCAAACCTCAACGGAACTATAGGATGGATAACAGGTAATATAGGATATGATAGGAGTCAGTCTGGGAGCTCACATCTCTGGATACATAGGAGCAAACCTGAATGGAACGGTAGGATGAATAACAGGTAATATAGGATATACGTAGGAGCAAACCTCAACGGAACCATAGGATGGATAACAGGTAGGATATGTAGGAGCAAACCTGAACGGAGGCTAAATGATGTAAACTTAGTTTAAACAGATGTAACTCTTTGAGAAGGTAAACATGAAACCAAATGGACCCTTGCGGGTCCATTTGGTTTCAGGTTTACACTCTCAAAGAGTTAAAATATTCATCATGTGAATTATCCCAACTTAGTCTACACAAATCCAGCCTGGAATTGTGGACAAAAGCAAAATAAATCTTTAGTTTTTGGGGTTTGTGGGGTTAAAAAAAAAATGTCATCAAATGGCGGTCCTCTGTGGCTCAAATGCTGAGTAAATGGTGGGCCCTGGTGTCAAAAAGGATGAAAACCCATGGTGTGTACAGCACAGCAACTCGAGATACAACACTGTAAATGGTAAATGGTGCATTTATATAGCACCTTTAATCAAGGCGCTTTACATAGATTGTGCATCACATTCACCACATTCACACACATTCATACACTAATGGCAGTGGAAACCATGCAAGGTACCTACTAGCACATCAGGAGCAGTTAGGGGTTCAGTGTCTTGCTCAAGGACTATGGAATTAAAACCATGCCATAATTAATTCGTAACTGTAATTAATAATCCGTAACTGTAATTAATAATCCGTAACTGTAATTGTGCTCCGTGTCTCTGCAAAATAAATCCAGTATTAATTAGTATCTGTAATTTTTTTCTGTATATCTGCAAAATAATCCGTGTCAAATTTTGCATGTGTAGAAAACAATTTGTAAGTTTGTATTTGCTGTTTGTATCACTGCAAAATTTCACAGGTGTAGAAAACAATTTTGCAGTGGTGAAGTTTGTATTTTTTGTATTTGCAGCTTTCAATCACTGCAAAATCGTTTTGTACCTCTGCAAAATAAATATTGTGGTCTGCACAACGCGACATCTGCTGTTCAAGTACAACACCACACATCTACAGTTTAAAAAAACACAGTTCAAAAAGTTACGAATTTTGGCAGTGTCTTCACTTCACTGCGGAGAGCCAATCAGCAGTTGGCTTACTCAGCAGTGCACCATTTTGATTGGTTGGCCAAAGGAAGCAGTCTCGCCAATCCCAGTCATTCATAATACATGAATATGAGATCCCATTGTTGGGAAGTACAGAGGTCTAATGGTGGCTGTTCTATAGCCCAGCACAGCTTTAGTGATCTTAAATCCCTTTATTTTAGATCATTTTGTGTAATAGTAATGCATAAACATTGCAGAGACTTTAGACGTTTCTGTGCAATGGTTTAAAACTGCACGAGGGTATATGCTTAAAGTATCTTATTTAAACAGGGACAAACTCTGACTGCAGTTTCTGCCCCTCAATGTCGCCCCTCCACCCTCTGACAGCTGTGTGATTGCTGTGCTAGCACACAGCATTAGCATAACTATAGCAGTTCTGACAGCAGCTATGTGATTGCTGTGCTAGCACAGCATTAGCATAACCAGCAGTTGTGACAACAAAAGAAGAACATTTGAGGAAAACTCCACTATTTATATACTATCGTTTTGACAGATACCATTAGTCTGTTGGCTTGTGTATAATCTAAATATCAGATAAACGTGCATTAGCGACAATGTAACCAGTGTTATTTTAGCAATTCTATTAAAGCTAACAAATATAAGACTTCCGGTGCTGATCACTTCAAAATAAGACAATTCACTGGGAGACGGCTTGGTTGCCATGTAGTGCCATGTAGTTGAGAGAACAACAAGCAAACTGGTCTATTCAAATGACTGTTGCAGCTATAGTCAGTGTTGTAGTGGTACGTTAAGAAGTGGGGGGACGCCTCTTAAAGGAAAATTCCACCCATTTTACGATTTTTTCTGAGAGTGCACAAATGTGTTCCATTTGTGCACTCTCAGAAAAAAGGAAACTCATTAACATGGTGAAACACATCTTGATGATGTCATTAAGATGTATTTCACCATGCTAATGATTTTTTGAATGAAACCGTTTACGAATTACGAATTACTATAGCCAGGGGTGTAGTGGAGGGGGGGCGCGGGGGGACAGCGTCCCCCCACTTTTCTAAAATATTTTTGGGGCAAAAGGGAAAAAAATCATTAGCATTGTGAAATACATCTTAATGACATCATCAAGATGTGTTTCACCATGTTAATGAGTTTCCTTTTTTCTGAGAGTGCACAAATGGAACACATTTGTGCACTCTCAGAAAAAATCGTAAAATGGGTGGAATTTTCCTTTAAGAGGCGTCCCCCCACTTCTTAACGTACCACTACAACACTGACTATAGCTGCAACAGTCATTTGAATAGACCAGTTTGCTTGTTGTTCTCTCAACTACATGGCACTACATGGCAACCGAGCCGTCTCCCAGTGAATTGTCTTGTTTTGAAGTGATCAGCACCGGAAGTCTTATATTTGTTAGCTTTAATAGAATTGCTAAAATAACACTGGTTACATTGTCGCTAATGCACGTTTATCTTTAGATTATACACAAGCCAACAGACTAATGGTATCTGTCAAAATGATAGTATATAAATAGTGGAGTTTTCCTCAAATGTTCTTCTTTTGTTGTCACAACTGCTGGTTATGCTAATGCTGTGCTAGCACAGCAATCACATAGCTGTTGTCAGAACTGCTATAGTTATGCTAATGCTGTGTGCTAGCACAGCAATCACACAGCTCTCTGCAGTCAGAGTTTGTCCCTGTTTAAATAAGATACTTTAAGCATACCCTCGTGCAGTTTTAAACCATTGTACAGAAACGTCTAAAGTCTCTGCAATGTTTATGCATTACTATTACACAAAACGATCTAAAATAAATGGATTTAAGATCACTAAAGCTGTGCTGGGCTATAGAACAGCCACCATTAGACCTCTGTACTTCCCAACAATGGGATCTCATATTCATGTATTATGAATGACTGGGATTGGCGAGACTGCTTCCTTTGGCCAACCAATCAAAATGGTGCACTGCTGAGTAAGCCAACTGCTGATTGGCTCTCCGCGGTGAAGTGAAGACACTGCCAAAATTCGTAACTTTTTGAACTGTGTTTTTTTAAACTGTAGATGTGTGGTGTTGTACTTGAACAGCAGATGTCGCGTTGTGCAGACCACAATATTTATTTTGCAGAGGTACAAAACGATTTTGCAGTGATTGAAAGCTGCAAATACAAAAAATACAAACCTCACCACTGCAAAATTGTTTTCTACACCTGTGAAATTTTGCAGTGATACAAACAGCAAATACAAACTTACAAATTGTTTTCTACACATGCAAAATTTGACACGGATTATTTTGCAGATATACAGAAAAAATACAGATACTAATTAATACTGGATTTATTTTGCAGAGACACGGAGCACAATTACAGTTACGGATTATTAATTACAGTTACGGATTATTAATTACAGTTACGAATTAATTATGGCATGGTTTTAATTCCATAAAGGACACTTCTACACTAACTCTGCAGGAGCCTGGGATCGAACCGGCAACCTTGTGGTTACCATCGGGTGACTCTACCCCTGAGCCACTGCCGCCCCTAGCATGTACTCAGTACATATGAGTCACTTTGTCCGCTGTCTGTTGGGTGTGTTGTGGATCTTTATTTATTTTGCTATTCTTCGTACAATGAATTCTGACAGGCCTGTTAGTTTATAGGAGGTCAGATCTGAGTGGGTGGATGAACATCTAGTCTAGTGGGAATCAGAAAGTCCCCAGTTCTCCCTGAGCTCCCACCTCCCAGCCAGGGGCGGATCTAGGCATAGGCATGGGGGGGCAATGCCCCCCTAAATGCCCAGTCTGCCCCACCAAACATGATGGCATGCAAAACAACCCGATATTTCAGTGCTTATATTTAAAAGTATTTGAAAGAATACTGAAAATGGTATGGGTGCGGCAGCTGCGGCTTGATCACCCGTGGCACGAAGCGACACGGGCGATGAAGCTGCCCCCTTACCATTTTCTTCTGCCCCCCCCCCCCCCCCCCAATTGCGAAAAGTTACATCCGCCCCTGCTCCCAGCAAGTGGAAATAATAGCACTAGCTGTACAGGGGCGGATGTAACATTTCCCAATTGGGGGGGGGGGGGGGGGGGGGCATCGCCCGTGGCGCAAAGTGACACGGGCGATGAAGTCGCACCCATACCATTTTCACATCAGTTTAAAGCACTTTAATTTGAAATATGTTGGGTTGTTTTGCATGCCATCATGCCCCCCCATGCCCATGCCTAGATCCGCTCCTGTACCTGCTTAGAGGGATAGTTCAATTAAAAAATACTGTATTTTGGGTTGAGTTTATAAGTTACTACATTCACTATTTAGATATTTGGTTCAAAAACCTTTTGTAATAATAACTACAGGAGCTACAGCATTAAGACATTAAAGGACCACTTCACCACTTTTCAACGTATCTTCATATAACAGGTCATCACTAATGTACATGATAAAATACCACTATTGTTTTCTACTCAGTCTGTGTCTCACAGGAGGGCTGTGGACAGTTCACAAACTTCTTACAATGACATCATCAACGGTGGAATTCCAAGCTAATAGAAACTGCAGGCTTTCTATTCCTGAAAAGTCGCAATGTAAAAATGTCAGCCATCGTTCTCCTGATAATAAACATATAAATATCTTTTCAAAAACACATTGTTTAAAAAAATCTGCAGAATGATGATATCATTGTAGGAAGTTTGTGAACTGTCCACAGCTCTCCTGTGAAACACAGACTGAGTAGAAAACAATACTGGTATTTTATCATATACATTAGTGAGGACCTGTTATATGAAGATAGATTGAAAAGTGGTGAAGTGGTCCTTTAACTACCCAAACGTTCTTTGCTTTGTGTTGTTTTCATGGTACAGCAGACTGTTGGTACATACAGTATAGGACTGACCATGTCTCCTTTCAGCTCTGGACCCTGCTGGACCTCAGTTCACTGACACCAGCCCCGAGGACCGCCTGGACCCCTCAGATGCACAGTTTGTGGACGTCGTACACACGGACATGGACGGTAAGCTGTGAGATGAGAGTAGAACTGTCAGTGCTGCATTTTAAAGTATTATATTCATATAAGATTTAATATCACTGTCTGAGCGAAGTGAAATATATTAATAGTACACCCAAGAGACACTATTAAAAATACAGATGTGTACAGGCTATTTGGAAACACGTCCCAAAAGTTTACAATGCTTAATTCTATCCATAAAAGTAAATGACAAGTAAAAACATATTTTTAGCCCCAAAAATATTTTAGAACTGAGAGAATTGTTCAACAGAGTGTATATACTGTATGTAACGCCCGGGATTCAAACTCAGGTCTCCCGCATGAAAGTCCAACATCTTAACCACTAGACCAAAGGGACATCCCCTTGATCCAGGGGCAGATACTAGACCAGGGGTCAGCAACCTGCGGCTCAGGAGCCGCATGCGGCTCCAGAACACAGCCCTAGTGGTTCAGTGGATGTAGCATTATTACATACACACTGGGCTCTAGAACACAGCCCTAGTGGCTCCATGACTGTAGCATTATTACATACACACTGGGCTCTAGAACACAGCCCTAGTGGCTCAGTGGCTGTAGCATTATTACATACACACTGGGCTCTAGAACACAGCCCTAGTGGCTCAGTGGCTGTAGCATTATTACATACACACTGGGCTCTAGAACACAGCCCTAGTGGCTCCATGGCTGTAGCATTATTACATACACACTGGGCTCTAGAACACAGCCCTAGTGGCTCAGTGGCTGTAGCATTATTACATACACACTGGGCTCTAGAACACAGCCCTAGTGGCTCCCTGTAGCATTATTACATACACACTGGGCTCTAGAACACAGCCCTAGTGGCTCCATGACTGTAGCATTATTACATACACACTGGGCTCTAGAACACAGCCCTAGTGGCTCAGTGGCTGTAACATTATTACATACACACACTGGGGTGATCCACACTAAAATAATATAAACATTTCAGTCACCCAAAACGCGTTGCGCTGTCTGACAGTTGCCAGTTAAAGTAGCACTTGGCCATGTCAAAAAAGCCCAGCAGTTATCAGAGGTGGAGCTTTCAATCTGAACCACCCATTTTCAAAGGTTTACTCAGTTTACTATGTCATTAATATACCTTAGAGATGTTGTGTGGACTAGAAATGGAGTTCTGTAAAACTCCTTTTTTTTTTTTTTTTTTTTTAGAAACTCCATTTCTGAACAAAGGTTGTGTTTGACCATGTAAATGATTTTTCTTTGAGGACATTTTTTCTGAGAGTGTGCAAATGGAACCAAATGGACCCACCAGGGTCCATTTGGTTCACATTTGCACACACTCAGGAAAAAAAATAATAAAATGCGGCTCCAGACAGATTTTGAATTTAATTTTGGGTCGAAAATGGCTCTTTCAACATCTTGGGTTGACGACCCCTGACCTAGACATTAGAAGTCATCACAACAGAGGCTGTACCACCTGCTACATGTAGACTGGACTGTTTTCTGACCTCAAGGCCAAGATGTCTAACAGGGTTTGTGCTGTGGCCTGAACACCCTCTCAACAACAATCACAACTTACCACACTCCCTGTGTGTGTGTGTGTGTGTGTGTGTGTGTGTGTGTGTGTGTGTGCGTGCGTGCGTGCGTGCGTGCGTGCGTGCGTGCGTGCGTGTGTGTCATCATAAAACCACCCTGGGCCATCATATGAAAACCTGAAATGCTGGAAGTCAAAGTGAAACTCAGAATGATTCATTCAGTTAGGTGGAAAAAAAGTTTCCATAAAGTGATCCATAAATAGTCAGTCATTGTCATAATAACAGTGATCTACTGATCTACAAGCTCATGTTCAACTCAAGCTCCAGGAAAGCTTGTTTCTGGAAAGGAAAGGAAAGGAAAGGAAAGGAAAGGAAAGGAAAGGAAAGGAAAGGAAAGGAAAGGAAAGGAAAAGAAAGGAAAGGAAAGGAAAGAACATTCAGGAGGAAATGTGTCACACATTTCTGACAATTATGTTCTTTTCACATCAAACGTTTTTAACTTAAATCTTTGCTGTAAAACAACATTTTTTCAATTGAGGGTCTGCGACCAAAACAGAACTCTGGGGGTCCTTGACATGAAAAATGGACCAAATGGACCCTTGTGGGTCCATTTGGTTTAATTGTTACACTCTCAAGAGTTAAAATTCATCATCTTAATTAGCCCAGGTCTACACAACTAGAGAATGATGTGTATGTTAATTTGCCTGTTTTGTTTCCCAAATCCAGCCTGGAATTGTGGATATCTAGAAAGCAGGGAAAGACACAGAGGCAGAGTGCAATGACTGCCTTCAAGACACATTTATCTTGTGTTGTGTTATAGTGCACTATGTTGCACACTTGCCCGATCGGGCAACCAGGTAGCAGTCTTCACTTGCCCCACCATTTTTTTGACTTGCCCCGGGCAAGCGGGCAAATGTTAGTGTCAAGCCCTGGGACAAGAAACAATGGGTGTTAATGGGTGTTAAACTGTGTTTCCACAGCTCTAGGCTTCAGGAAACCTCTGGGTCACATAGACTTCTACCCCAACGGAGGAGCGGACCAGCCTGGATGTCCCAGAACCGTCTTCTCTGGTGAGAAACATCCTAACACACTTTACACATTATTACCATCCAGCCTGGATGTCCAGAACCGTCTTCTCTGGTGAGAAACATCTACACACACCTTACACATTATTACCAACCAGCCTGGATGTCCAGAACCATCTTCTCTGGTGAGAAACATCCTAACACACTTTACACATTATTACCAACCAGCCTGGATGTCCAGAACCATCTACTCTGGTGAGAAACATCTACACACACTTTAGAGTTACACATTATTACCAACCAGCCTGGATGTCCCAGAACCGTCTTCTCTGGTGAGAAACATCCTAACACACTTTACACATTATTACCAACCAGCCTGGATGTCCAGAACCATCTTCTCTGGTGAGAAACATCCTAACACACTTTACACATTATTACCAACCAGCCTGGATGTCCCAGAACCGTCTTCTCTGGTGAGAAACATCCTAACACACTTTACCAATCACTAGGGCTGGGCAAAAAAATCGATATGCCAATATATTGCAATTCTTAATGCCATGATATCAATATAGAATCACCAGGTTCAAAATCGATTTTTTTAATATTTATGTATGTTCTATTCATTAATGTGTTCATGTCATAAATACTGACTGATGTTATCAGGCTGCACTGATGTGTAGGACTGAACTTTGTGTTATCTATATCGTTTAAAACTGTTTTCGTTGATGATCGATTTTTCTTTTTGGACCTTTTTTCCTGAGGGTGTACAAATGGAACCAAATGGATCCTGACAGGTCCATTCGGTTCCATTTGTACACCCTCAGAAAAAAAAAACTTGAAAATGGGGGGGAAATGTTCTAATAAAAGCACAGTCGTTTGTGAGATACGTTGTATGTCAAATCGAATCGCAGCATAATTAAGAATCGCAATATAAATCACGATACCTGCACTTGTATCGTATGGTGAGGTCAGTGAATCGTCCCACCCCTAACAATCAGTATAGTGTTACAGAGTTTACTGACACGTCTCTGTAGGCGTTTTGGAGTGATCTATGGATTTATTACATGTGTTGAACTCTTCTGGGAGAGTGTGTGACTCAGAAAGTATAGTGTACCATCATCATCATCATGAGGACACAAATAAGTAAATAAGTAAGGCCTTTGGATGGTCATCTAATGGTGTACAGTGGAAGTGTTGATGCAGAAGGAAGTCTCCTCCTATCAGGGTGTTTTCCTTCTATTAGGAATTATTGAGAAAGATACTGTAGGCAGAGTGGCATACAGTATTTGCTGTACTGCCACTACGTACCAGTATGTTCATGAATGGTTAAACAAACACTGACTGCTTTATTCTAGGCTCAAAAATGCCCGTCACTGCTTTGGTCATTTTGGGTAGTGGCCAAAAAAGTCAGGAAACATGGGGGTTTGGGGGTGAAAACCGTTGTACAAAAGTCTGGAAAGTTGGGTTATGATTTGATTTGGGTACCGGGGGACACACATCACATCTCATGCACGCACAGCCGCGCACGCGCACGCGCACAGCCGCGCACACGCACACGCACACACACACACACACACACACACACACACACACACACACACACACACACACACAGACACACACACACACACACACCCCACTCCGTTCTGTCTCTGTGCGTGTCTAAAATTACTAGCACCATGGCATGGTACCGGCATGACATCACCACAAGTTGTGAATCAAAAATATAAATATGATTAATTCATTTAATGCAAAAAAATAAAATAAAAAATGCTTAGGTTATAGTTAATTTGGAGGTTAATTTGGTGCTTGCAAAAGTGATAACTGATAACAGTGAGACCAAGATGCAGAAATATAACTCCTGCCACTCAACGTTCACAACAGGAGTTGCAGTCCCTCCCTCTTTCATGACCACCAGCAGCCCAGAAGTGAATCCTATTCATAGCATTTTGTCTTTTCTCTCTCCTGTGTTTTAGGCTCCAAGTATTTTAAGTGCGACCACCAGAGGTCAGTGTTCCTCTACCTGGACTCCATGAACAGGAACCGCACTATCACCTCCTATCCATGTGACTCCTACAAACACTTCCTGGATGGACTCTGTATGGACTGTCAGCAGTTCGGCCAGGACGGATGTCCTGTCTTTGGTAATAACAAGCAGGACTGCTCCTATTAACACTGTAACTCCTGGGTCTCTGAGACCCATAAAAACCTCACCCATTCTCAGTTCACACCTCCATGCCCAGAGCAGCTCTATTGTTCCAAATACTCCTATTAACACTGTAACTCTTGGGTCTCTGAGACCCATAAAAACCTCACCCAAAAAAAGTTTCCCCAATTCTGTATTTCCTAAAAATGGAGGACTGAAAAAATTATTAACATGGTGAAATACATCTGATGACATCATTAAGATGTATTTCACCATATTCATGATTTTTCTTTCAGAGCCCTTTTTCTTGAGAGGGTACAAATGGAACCAAATGGACCCGCTAGCGGGTCCATTTGGTTCACATTTGTATCCTCTCAGGAGAATTTTGAAAATGGGTGGAATTCCCCTTTAACTTACGGAGATGGCACTCGTGGCAGGGCTTAACACAAGCAGGACTGGGAATGCAAATCCTCCTATTAACACTGTAACTCTTGGGTCTCTGAGACCCGTAAAAACCTCAGCCATTCTCTCCCCTTGAGAGTTCACACCTCCATGCCCAGAGCAGCTCTATTGTTCCAGCTAATGGATCATTTACATTCACATTGAATTTCCAACCAGGAAGGACAAAGGTTGGAAAACAGGTTTTTAGTGCTTTGAGGATTAGTGGGGGAGGAGGGTGACGACGGGTCCACAGGACCCACAATGACCAGTCATGGAAGCTAGAATCACTTCTAAATTCATATTTAGAAATTATTACAGACGAAAAGAAAAACAGAGATGACTTGAATTGCATATGTAGCAGGTGGCTACAGCCTCTGCCGTGATGGCCTCCAAAGTCTACACATATTTAGGAAAAGTCATGGAAGGGGAATTTTTTCAGACCATCACAGGCAGAGAAAATCCACTTCAAAATCTCAAAAAGGAAGGGGTCCTCACGACCCGTTAGTCTTTCTAGTGTTAAATAACAACAACAACAACAACAACAACAAAAACAACAACAGATTTATCACATCTAAAGTTATTTTTAAAAACAAATCAGACCTGTCCCACTGCTGGCCTTTCTGTAATGGCTGCTAAAAACTCAATTTCCCATCGTGAAGATCATCAGCGCCACTTTCCAAACTATGAATAGACCCTAAACAGACACAGGGACACTAAACAAACACATTGCTGTTCATTGGAGTCGTTGCATCACTCAAAATGCAAAACTCTCAGCGGCAATTCCCAGTATTCTACTTATCACGGCGATCTTGTCGTGTCTTGGGAAAATCTTGCCTAAGGCTCCAATTTGCTTAGAAACACCCCTGCTAGCAAAATATAATTTGCATCATTTTATCCATTTAATTTTATTCTAATGAGTAATGACCAAGTCAGAGATGACTGATGCAGATTTATGAACAAATACTCAATAATAATCTTATTTTTTTCCTGATTGTTTTATATTCAGGTTATGACGTCATCCATTGGAGAGAGCAGCTGCTGAAACTGGGACAGACCAGCACTTACTTCAGCACTAATAAACAGGCTCCATTCTGCAGTGAGTACCTTTACTCTGAAAGAGCCGTTTACTTCAGCACTAATAAACAGGCTCCATTCTGCAGTGAGTACCTTTACTCTGAAAGAGCTGTTTACTTCAGCACTAATAAACAGGCTCCATTCTGCAGTGAGTACCTTTACTCTGAAAGAGCTGTTTACTTCAGCACTAATAAACAGGCTCCATTCTGCAGTGAGTACCTTTACTCTGAAAGAGCTGTTGGTACAGGAAATACCAAGGTGACATTAGGGAAAGAAAGGAGACATTAAACCCATAATGGGTTTAATGTCTCCATAATGGAATTAATCTAGAGTTGCAATACTAGTAGTAGCCAGCAGGGTAAAACAACTGGGTGGCAACTGAAAAATCACTTCAGTGACTAATGATGGAACAGTGAAGCTACAGTGTGTGTTGTAACAGGTGGATTCAGCCTTGAACACGTTTACAGTGTAACAGAGAGAGAACAGTTACTACAGGACAGTAGAACAACAAGCTCAAATCTCTGCCTAACACTAAATCAGTGGTTTTCAACCAGTGGTCTGGGGACCACCAGTGATCCTTGAGAGGGTTCCAGGTGGTCCCCAGGCAAAATGATGGAAAGTTGGTTAACCAGATGTAACTCTTGAGAACGTAAAAATGAAACCAAATGGACCCTTGCGGGTCCGTGGCTCAAATTCTGAAGCAACGGTGGTCCCTGGCATCAAAAAGGTTGAAAACCCCTGCTGTAAAGGGTTCCAGGTGGTCCCCACCCAGGCAAAAATGGAAATGTTAGTTTGCCAGGTATAACTCTGAGAGCGTAAACATGAAACCAAATGGACCCGCAAGGGTCTATTTGGTTAAAATATCCATCATGTGAATTATCCCAAGACTACACAACTAGAGAATGTAGAAGATTAATGGTCATTTTGATCTGTATGTTGGACTGTTTAGTTTCCCAAATCTAGCCTGGAATTGTGGACAATTAACTAATAGTGGGCCTTGGTATGAAAAAGGTTGAAAACCACTGCACTGAATAGATTACTGAAACAAAACATAAAGGGTGAATCCATCTGGTGCATAGAGTAGTTCTGATCTGCAGAGAGATGCATCTGTACTAAACCCAATAAAACAATGATGTTGACACTAATTAAAGTTCCAGAACATTGTCCAGCAGTAGTTGATCCTCAACAAACTAATTAAACAGAAGCATAGCCTGAGACATGATGGTCATTCTGTGGTACACTAAGAGCTGGACCTCTGGGTCACATGATCAGTATTGGAAAACCTTGTTAACTCTTTGAGTGCCAGTTTTTTAGCCTATAGCACCCCCTAGGGACTGGTTTTATGCATTAAAAAAATGATTAATTATCTCAAAAACAAAAAATCACAAACAGCAGTTGTATACATTTTTTTCACACATATCTCAGAGATGTGTAACTAAAGGGTTAATCCCCCCACCCCCCACCCGTGCCGATCGCATCATTTCTGGTCCAGGAATTGTCACTTCCTGGACCAGAAAAAAAAAATTCCACCATTAGACACCCACAGGACAGACGCTAGGATGCTATTATGCCAAAATTAATCATATTGAAGTGAAAGTGAAAGTTATGTTGCCATTGATTGCCACAATAGGCTCAGATATGGACCTAAATACACCCCCTGTCACCCAATTATGCACCCCCGCGGGTGCACCTCCCGTGGGATTTCAAATCTCGTCTTAACGTTCCTGGCATTTAAACAGTTAAATTAATATATTACTTCTTTTTAATAGTGTGTGCGTTGCACAGGTACACGCAAATGCACATGCATGTGTGCCCCCCCCCCCCCCCCCCCCACATCTAAAAGTCCCACTACAACACTGGGCGTACCTACAATAAAGCAAGGGCACATCTGGACAAATCCATATGAAATCAACTTGAAAAAACGTCACTCCTGAATAAATAATTTGATGACAAATGATAAAAAAATAGGTAATTATTTAACTTCTGCAGTTGTCAAGATAATTTAACAAGAACACTTGCAACGAGACAGATTGACAGAAAATAATATTGAAAGTAATGCAGAAAGAAAAGTATAATATATTAGCTTTTTTAAAGTAAAAAAGTAATATATTTATATTACAAGTTACTGCATTTTGGTAATATATTATGGAATATATTAAGTTACGTAGAGCACATGTCCCAACACTTCACATGATACTGGATCTCCTCACATGCCATTGGTCTGCAGCAGAGTCACATGAGTCATGCATGTTGGTGATTAAGTGACTTTTGATACAAATACTGTATGTGTGAAATGTTGTAATCGTTTTAATGTTTCAGTGCTTTACTGATATTATCAATAGTAATACATTCTCTCTGCCTGCCTCTCTCTCTCTGTTTGTTGTGTTTAAGTATATGTAAATTAAACATGAATATAAATCAGTCCACTGTCTCTCCTCCTCTCAGAATCATCCTACAAACTGGACATAGTGGTGTGGAACCAGGAGGTCCGCTGGGGCTATGTCACCATTAAACTGTATGCTGGAGGGAAGGAGGGCCAGGCTACCATTAACCAGTGAGTTATTAAACTGTATGAGAGCCAGGCTACCATTAACCAGTGAGTTATTATCTATGTCACCATTAAACTGTATGCTGGAGGCAAGGAGAGCCAGGCTACCATTAACCA
The DNA here is from genome assembly GCA_039105355.1 of Benthosema pterotum. NCBI lineage: Eukaryota > Metazoa > Chordata > Actinopteri > Myctophiformes > Myctophidae > Benthosema > Benthosema pterotum. The sequence continues at coordinate 50,947,302 of CM076975.1, read as the reverse complement.
GTGAGTTATTATCTATGTCACCATTAAACTGTATGCTGGAGGGAAGGAGAGCCAGGCTACCATTAACCAGTGAGTTATTAAACTGTATGAGAGCCAGGCTACCATTAACCAGTGAGTTATCTATGTTTTATTGACAGCAGGGGCGGATCTGGCCCCCCTAAATGCCCTGACTGCCCCACCAAACATAAACTAACTCTAAAAAAAAAAACATGATGGCAACACATGATGAAAACATGATGGCATGCAAAACAACCCAAGATATTTCAAATTAAAGTGCTTCTATTTAAAATGATGTGAAACACTACTACTGCTACTAACTAACTACAGCTGTGTCACCACTAAACCAACAGCATTTCATCATTGAAAACAGAAAACTCTCTGAGTCAGACCTTTAGCTTTATGCATGCTGCGTGTCTGTTGCAACTTCAACAACAACTGATGTTATTATTGATGCTTTACTTGACTAATAAAAGTCCTGGAACTGAAAATGGTAGTACCAATACCATTTTCCCCCCCCCCCCCCCCCCCCAAATAGGGAAATGTTACATCCGCCCCTGATTGACAGTAAGATCAGGAAGGAGATTATCACACCAAAGATCACGTTTTGGTTGTTAATGGTTAGAATGGTTAGATTTTTGATGGTTGTAAATGGAATTGCCTTTGGCTCAGTTTTGATTAAATCCACCCTCAAGATATGATTCAAATTGGATGTTCCCTTTGTAATTCGTGGCGTGTTTTGTAAAATAGGGGGAAAATTCCCATCTATTAAACTATTCAAAAATTTTCTTAGCAAAATACACCATTCCCTTTTTTCCATTTTACATACAGTATACTGTACGTAAAGTTTACTACCCTTTTTTTTTTTTTTTTTTTTACTGTACACACTTTTTACTGTACACAAGTATGTACAGTAAAAAGTGGGAGGAGTAGTGAACAGAGATTTAGGGTTACTCTATGTTTTTGAACACAACAATTTTAATTTAATTAATTTAATTTTAAATTAGACAAATGCTTTTATGCTTTTTTTTGTCTCTCATGGGACTCATTATGGCATTGAAGTTTTCCATCCCATCAGTAAAGCATGTTAAAATATCTTTATCCTACCAGCAAAGTACATTAAACATTTCACCCTGACACACACTAGCTTCTAAAATTGTCTCCTGAATCCTGACATATTTCTATGTATCTAATATAAATGTTTAAAACATGTTGATCCACAGTAAAGCGGTGAAGTTTGAGCGGTACAAGGAGACCAACCTGTTGGCCCAGTTTGACCAGGACCTTCCATCAGTCCAGAAGATCTCCATCATGTTCTCCACAGGGAACGGAGCTCTGAAACCCAAATATAAGCTCAGGGTTCTGAGACTGAGACTCACACACCTGGAACACAAGGAGGACAGGTACACACAGGGGTGTTTTTACCATCAGGCAGACTAGGAAGGCAAGGAGGACAGGTACACACAGGGGTGTTTTTACCATCAGGCAGACTAGGAAGGCAAGGAGGACAGGTACACACAGGGGTGTTTTTACCATCAGGCAGACTAGGAAGGCAAGGAGGACAGGTACACACAGGGGTGTTTTTACCATCAGGCAGACTAGGAAGGCAAGGAGGACAGGTACACACAGGGGTGTTTTACCATCAGGCAGACTAGGAAGGCAAGGAGGACAGGTACACACAGGGGTGTTTTACCATCAGGCAGACTAGGAAGGCAAGGAGGACAGGTACACACAGGGGTGTTTTACCATCAGGCAGACTAGGAACGCAAGGAGGACAGGTACACACAGGGGTGTTTTACCATCAGGCAGACTAGGAAGGCAAGGAGGACAGGTACACACAGGGTGTTTTTACCATCAGGCAGACTATTTTTAAAGTGAATAAGGTATTATGTATATGTATTATATGTGTTTTAAATGTTCAATTCTAGTTATAAGGACAAGTACCTAGTCAAAAAATCCTATAGGATTTTAGAAAGGGTTTGTCAGATTTTCTAACAAACCCTTTTGGATTTCCAATAGGAATCCAATAGGGTTACAATAGAATCCTATAGGACTTTCCTAGCCGCATTGCAACTTTAAATTATTTTATAATTGGAATTGAATTTAAAGTCACACTGACAACTCAACTCCTTTAGTTTAACCCTTTCTGTACTGTGCGCATTTTGGTGTTGTAAGCATAAGTGAAAAATATCAGACCTACAAGCTCATAGCGCGCCACCGAGTAGCGCACTATGAGCATTTCCACTGTGTTTATAATGTCCACCATTGTTGATTTTCCAAGTTGACATGGAATTTAAACAAGCCTGGTTTCATCTAGTGTCAGCATGCTGATAAAAATCCACCATAGACATGTTGAGACATGTTCTGTCAGTAACTTGGGAGACACTCGTTTGTATTAACAGGTCTGTCTGGTGCCTCCTGCATTATGTGCATATTCTAAACAGGTGGTACACAGGGACGTTCAGTGACTAATGATGAGCGCTTCCAAACTACAGTACTTAGAAAAATGATCACATGCAAAGAATTTATTGACACAGCTGCAAGCTGAACTGTAACCCTAGATTCTTAGATTCAGTCCAATTATAAAACAATCTAGACTTGTATCGCAGACAGACAGATGACAGTTGATGGACAGACAGATGACAGTTGATGGACAGGTCAAGGAAGTTCAAACACTAAAACATAAAGAAAGCAAATGGAAGTCCTTTCCTTTCAATGTCCCTAAACTGAGTCTCAAAGTCAAAAGCAATCCAAGCAGTCTGTCTGTGTAATCTGTGTATTATTCCAAATTAATCTTCTTTTGTAAGATAATGCCCCAAAAAGTTAGAAAACAAAAAGGCATTGCATTGCAAAAAAGGAAAATAAAGCTCCACCTCAACTCACCCGGGCCTTAATGTTAGTCTTCTGCTGCTTCCTCTGGCTTGTTTTTGTTTGTTTGTTCATTTGTTTGTTACCAAACAAATCTCATTTCCAAGCTTCAAATCATGGCTGACCAAACATTCCTCCATCCCAGACGGCTGGTTCTATAATAACTCTACATTATGTTGTTGTTTGAATTAACTTTTAGAGACTTTGTTAAAGAACAGAACAGTAAACACAGATCCTCCACATCCTCATGGAACCAAACAGCTCGCCGCCCAACTTCCTGTTCCTGTTATAGAGTCCAGAGAGTTCTACTTCCTGGAACTGTCTCTGTTAATGGAACACACAGTGTTCCTCACAGCGCCCCCTATGGGCACCTTTTAACATATTGTCCATAGGAAACAGATGAGCCTACAGGTATCAGTGGTTTTCAACCTCGCATGAAACAATGCAAACTATTCACAACTGTGTGCGTGCGTGTGTGTGTCTGTCTCTCTCTGTGTGTGTGTGTCCATGTGTGCGCGTGCGTGCGTGTGCGCGTGTGTGTGTGCATGTCTCTGTGTGCGTGTGTGTGTCTCAGACCTCTGTGCAGGTACGATCTCCTCCTCCAGGAAAACAGAGCTGTTCTCTTCAGACCCATTCCATGTGAGGACTCAAACTTCTGATCATCATCATCCACTGATTCAACCCTTTTCATCCCAGGGACCACCATTTAATCTGGATTTGAGCCACAGAGGACCAACATATGAGGATATTTTAGCCCCACAGACCCCAAATCTAAAGATTTATTTTGTTTTTGTCCAAGCAAAACATACTCTCCAAAATGGCTAATTCAGGTGATGAATATTTTAACTCTTTTGAGAGTGTAAAAATGAAACAAATGGAAAAAGAAAAATGAAACAAAAAGTGTTTTATCCTGACGTTTTTTTACTGAGTGCCATCAAATCAACATCCTAATCGACTCATATCGATGTCTGGTCCAAAATTAATGTCCCACAGAATACACAGAGACTGACGTATTGATTTAATTCCATTACAGGGACTTTTCTATAATTCTGTTGCTCCATACTGTAACACTTTTTGAAACTTGGCGTCTTCAAAATGTCTTTGCTCTGATTGGGTAACAGCAAATACCCAATGGGCATTTTTTTTTTTTTTTACTATTTTGAAAAACATTTTTGAATAGTTCAACTGCATAAATGTTTTTTTATTGTAGAAAAAAAAAAACTTTGTCATCGTTTTGCCGACAGAATGTATTTTTTCAGAATTATATATATATATTATATATATGATAATTGGAGATCAGCTAAATTTTCATCTGTTGAATTCATTACTGCACTTTATATTTTATACTGTGTTATGTTTATTTGTGTTATTTTGTTGCAGATTGTATTTTATATCATATATTTTCCCTTTTTTTTTAAAGAAATTCATAGCCTTGTTTTAATTAGATATATATGTTTTTTTTTTTGTTTGTTTTTTTTACAAAGAAATGTGTTAATGATGTTTAGACTACAATTACCATAATGCTTTGGTGCACCGCTCCTCCTTGTTCATAGGGGAAGGGGCTGAAGCTCTGAGCACACCACCACTCTGAACTGTGTACAAAAGACGCAGCGTCTTGAGGTCATGTGACATGTTTTATACAGGTGGATGGAGAGAGGCGTTGGACAAAACGTCTTTTTGCCGCAAGACTGTGACACAGGCAGGGGCGGATTGGCCGTCTGGAGTACAGGGAGTTTTCCCGGTGGCCTGCGCCACCTATTGGCCTGGACAAGATCCAAAATGCACTAGTGGCACTACCAAAATGCACTAGAATGTGCTAGATGCTCACCTGGAACATACAGATCAAAATGACCATTAATCTTCTACATTCTCTAGTTGTGTAGACTAAGTTGGGCTAATTCACATGAATATTTGAACTCTTGAGTTTCATTTTTACGCCCTCAAAGAGTTACATCTGGTTAACCAGCTGCCCCCCCCCCTGCCACAGCAGCCATTTTTATTTCCCATCCACAGCCATTCTAAAACTCCAAACATGGCGGCTGAGACTGTAATGTGCTCACAGCCTCACTGAGACAACATGTAGTCCAGGAAGTATCCGAGACACTGGACTCACTGATAAAATATAAAATATTACACACACAGACCACCAGGAAAGTGTTGTAAATCTTCTAAATGCCATCAACATATATACAGTATATCATTTTAAAAAGAGGTGAAATGCCCCTTTAAGTGCTTGAAATCTATACCTTCTTCATAGAGTTCTTTTGCATCCTTTTTGGAACAAATTATTTTTTTACACTCCTGAATATTTCAATGCATTTAAATGTGATCAATGCTATTTATTTATTGATTTATAGATGTATATTAAATCCTCCAGGGTGTTTCTGTTGCAACAAAAAGCAATTATATCTAAAATATATATATAGTTTCTTTGACTTGTCTTGGTTTTCGTCAGGCTTGGTATATATAATGTGAGTTCTCATGTCAACAACAGGTGCAGGTTGTTGGAAAGTAAAGCCTTTTGATATTTAAAATCATTAAAATTGTGACTATTTTCAGAACAGTGAGTCCTGGCTGTTATTATGCTAGTGATTAGTGCTGTACACGTCGCCTCACAGCTAGAAGGTCCTGGGTTCGATTCCCGCTGCTGTGTGTGCTGGCGGTGTGCCTCCTCGCCCTAACTGGGCCGTAACTGATCAGGCCCAAAGCCCAGCCTGGGCAATTAGCATAGTTTTTAGGCCCAACCTGGCCCTACAGTGTCTGGTCGGGTTTGGGTAGAATTTGAGCAATCTACACAGAGTAAAATGAAAATATCAATCAGCACCATCTTCATAAAAGGCTTTCCAGGCGCCGGGCGGTTTGGCACATATTTTCCCACCGGGACAATTTTGCCTTTGCCAGGCCACCCTGGTGGGGGCAGCTGGTTAACCAGATGTAACTCTTTGAGAGCGTAAAAATGAAACCAAATGGACCCTTGCGGGTCCATTTGGTTTCATTTTTACACCCTCAAGAGTTAAAATATTCATCATGTGAATTAGCCCAACTTAGTCTACACAACTAGAGAATGTAGAAGATTAATGGTCATTTTGATCTGTATGTTCCAGGCGAGCATCTAGCACATTCTAGTGCATTTTGGAAGTGCCACTAGTGCATTTTGGATCTTGGCAGTTGGCAACACTGCCTCCAGCAGCGCCAGTGCCCTGGTGCACAGGAGTGAACGGGAATATGGCAACTCTCCTACTTGAAGGCTCTGGTGTAGGACACCTTTTCTTTTTTGAAGGATAGAAACACTAGTTTGCCTGGGCCTGGCGCCCTGGCCTGCCCTGGACTTAAACAAAAAAAAAAAAAAAAAAAAAAAAATGTCCAGGCCACCGGGCACCGGGAAAACTCCCTGTACTCCGGATGGCCAATCTGCCCCTGTTCCAGGCGCCCACATTATCGACAGGCCGTTTTCTTTATGCCGGCACTGCGCATTTTGCCCCCCCCCCATTCCCTGCTGCGGCTCTATAGCTGAACTGAAATTAGTTAGGCCTTTTCACATAAGACTTTGAACTGTTGTCAAACAGAAAAAATATATTTTAATCATTAAAAAAATAAACATAAAACTCACATGGAAAAATGTACATCAATATCAATCCTATAGAAACCATAAGGATTTCTACCCTGTAGTAAATGTCACACAATGTCAACTCTAAACAGAGATCTAAACTGTTTATCAGGGTAAAGAACCTTTTAGATGCTGCAGGGACCACCCAGGGACCACCCAGGGACCACCCAGGGACCACCCCAGAACATTAGGGTTCAAATGGACCCGCAGGGGTCCATTTAGTTTCATCTTTACTCTAAAAAAATAAATACCCTGTACTCAGTTCCAACTGTCCGTTTCCACCACTGAAAGATACTGAATGAGATGAACACACAAAGTATGAAGAAAGTTTTTTACTATTTTTGAATGAAATGAAAACTGATTAAATCTGATTAAAAGCGATCCGATAACGATGTGGCATCTTTATGGTCCACATGGTCTGTTCACATAGTCAGGAGTTCTAATCTGATTTGAGAATTGAAAACAACAGTAAATTTTAAGTGAATTAATGATACTAAATTATATCGTTGCTCCCATTCACAGAGGACACAAAATACTTAAAGCCAAGACTTTTAACTCAAATCTTTGCTTCAGGGGTCCCTGAAAACAAAATGTTTAGAGAGAGAGAGAGAGAAAGAGAGAGAGAGAGAGAGAGAGAGAGAGAGAGAGAGAGAGAGAGAGAGAGAGAGAGAGAGAGAGAGAAAGAGAGAGACAGAGAGAGAGAGAGAGAGAGAGAGAGAGAGAGAGAGAGAGAGAGAGAGAGAGAGAGAGAGAGAGAGAGAGAGAGAGAGAGAGAGAGAGAGAGAGAGAGACAGAGAGAGAAAGATCTTAAATCTTCAACACTTGGTCTGCTCTTTTTCCACCCTTTCTTCTCCAAACCTCGTTCACCTTTTAAACCCTGTCTAAAAGGTGAACTCTGAGGACCCCCTCTCTCTCCAGGGGTCCCTGTACTGGGTGTGTTCCTGGTGGTCCTCTGGTCAGCTCATCTTGGACATGCGTTTGTTCATCCGCTGGATCTCCATCTGAAGGACAGACAGATTGAAACAGCAGGTTAACAGCTGGTTGATCAGGTGGGATTTAAACAGGGATGGATTAAAGCAGGGATACCCATACAGGTAGATTGTGATCTACCAGTAGATCACACAGACCATGCAGGTAGATCACTTGGACCCTTATAGATCTGTAACTCTTGAGAGTGGTAAAATGAAACCAAATGGACCCTTATGGGTCCATTTGGTTTCAGTTTTGCCAGTTCTCTTTCTCAATTGTGGACAAAAACGTGAAAGTTCTTCGTTCACAAACTGTCAACTCAAATCCCAAATACTGTTTTGAAACGTCATTAATAGCATGTACAGAAAAACCTTCCAATTCTCCCCCTCTATTTTTCATTATAAGTGCATAATTCTTAAACACTGTAACAGTAAGTAACACCATCACCAACTAATTCAAAGCTCAAACTTTCTAGGGGCCTTGAAATGGATTTTCAGTAATGGAACAATCACATTTTTGATGTGTAGATCTTGTTGAGACGCTCATTTTGAAAGTAGCTCTCAAGTCAAAATAGTGTGGACACCTCTGGGTTAAAGTCAGTGTCTCCATTTTCTTTTCCTAATGTGTTCAGTGCAGGTTTTAAGAGTGTTTTATTCCCATACCTGCATGGTCAGACGGATTCTCTTCTCCTCATCCAGTTCATTCATCAACAGTTTGATTTCTTTACTGGAATTAAAGACATAAACATCCAATGGTGAAAACTTCACCTCCTATCAACAGGGATTGGTCTCAGTTCATTTAGGCCTACCGATGATAAATTAATGAATTGACACAAAACACAACAACTGTAAATAATAATAATAATAATAATAATAATAATAATAAAAAGTATTTGTTGAGTTTGTTGCTGTCGTCTTGCACTAGAGCAGTCAGAAAACAAGGGAGTGAGTTGATCAGATAGAATCCATTTCTGTGTAATGCTTCATCTATTTTTCACTCAAATCATTTCTAAAACATGTTTGAGAGCAGTGTTTAGCTGTAAATGACGTTTGTGTGTGTTTACATGTTGTAAACAGCAGCTGGTGGTTGATCAGTCAGAGTTATAGAGCTGAGCAGTCCCTCCCTCTCGTGGCGTTGCCCTGGTTCCAGAAATGGATTCCCTGTTCATTTTCCTCATAGACTTTTAGAAAATGATTTATTTGAAGATGGTTGTGCCGCGGACAAAACCAACTCTGGTCGTGACAAATCATGACAACACCCACAATACTATCATACAATATCTAATTAGCAAGAAGAAAAACAGCAAGACTTTTTGTTTCATTTTTTTTCCTCTTAGAAATTATTTGATTATATTTCGAATGATTATGAAAGGGGAATCCATAGTACACAGTATAAGATCCATAGCATTTTTCTTGTAAAGTGGTTTGTATGAAAGGTGACACTTTCAAGAGTTGGCATATAAAGATGTCCTACCTGCTGACTACAGATCTTTCACTACAATGTACAGCTGATGATGAGAGATTACACTATTAGCCTCGATACCCAGGCTTTCATTTTCGTCTGCGTTGCACAAAAACAGAAATCCTGCACTAATTAGTTACATACAGTGGCCTAGAGCGGGGAGGAGTCAACCTTTCAGGGTGGGCGTGGCTAATGAGAGACTAAGACCGTCTTTACACAGAAACAGGCTTCATTAAAAACCTAATCATTTATAGCCGTTTATGGGAGTCCATTCAGACGAAGACAGCGTTTTCATGAGGTGAAAACGCAACAAAGTGGAAACTCCTGGGAAAGTGGAAAGGTTGAAAACGCTCTGCATCTCCCGCTTTCATTAAAGACCGTAAGCGATGCAAAACTGATGTGGGACGTCCCATGGGATGTCCTGGCTCACGCATGGCTCACCTTATAAGAGGCATGCGCAGTCAAGGAGGAGGAGGTACACTACAACAACAACAACAACAACACCAACAACAACAACCACCATGTGGAGGGCGGACCTTCCAGTCGCATTAGTGTACCAGGAGCACAATTTGGAGTGGTCCAGGATGTTTGTTTACATCGGCGAGACTCCGGCTGCTAGGAGGAAGTAGAATGAACTTGTTCTACGCATGTGTGGCCGGTCTACATACAGCCAGATTGTGTCTTCATCTAAAGAGGGTATACAGGATGAAAACTAAACGTCTCTTTGCCGTTTACGACGGCGACCGCCTCTGTGTAAAAGGGGCCTAATAATCCAAGAGTTTTCCTTACTTGTGTTGACTCTTCATCATGTCCATCTCGTCCCGTAGAGATCTGATCTCCACCTGGAGACGCTCCAGAGTGGCAGGGCTGGACGGGATGGTCCCATGGGGGGCGTGGAGGACTGCAGGGCCGGACGGAGGGGCGTGGAGCACCGCAGGGCTGGACGGAGGGGCGTGGAGCACCGCAGGGCTGGACGGAGGGGCGTGGAGGACCGCAGGGCTGGACGGAGGGGCGTGGAGCACCGCAGAGAGCTGCTCTGCAGACAGAGGACCCAGCCGGGGGGGCAGGGGGCTGTCCTGGGGGGCAGGGGCAGGGTGAGGGGCAGGGGGGCAGGCGTCGGGGGCAGTAGCAGGGTGAGGGGCAGGGACAGGGGCAGGGGGGCAGGCGTCGGGGCAGTCTGCGTCGGTGATGACAGACGGAGAGTTCAAACAGCCGTTGGATTTGATCTCCACCACCTGTAGGTCACATGACATACAGTACTTTAGTTAGTCAGCATCAGAGCCTTCTAGTGGGAGAGTTAGGATATTGGTGTACCCAGAAGCAGAGGCTGGAAGCAGAGCGGAGCAGCCAGGTCACATGACTATACAGAGCCTCTTTGAGTCCTATCTGAGCATAACGCTCACTACTCCTGAGTCTCGCCAGATGTACTGTATACAGAAGTGTACGAGACAATACCAGACTTTGCTGGTCCCTATTAAATCCCATTCATTTAATAGACTTCCAGCTTGAGAGTAGCTACTGGGACGTAAGTCGGGACTTGATCAACCCCGGCTGGGTCGCCTGAGTGAGGGGTATGATGTTGCGAGACCCGAAACCCCGATGACCTTGGGATACATCACTGAGGATACGTCCCAGTTGCATCCATGCGATGTATCTTTAAGCCTTTAGTTTCTATTTATAGTGGCTCATAGGAATAGACTATGTGACAACCGGGTATAGTCTGGTGACCACCGGAGAGACGGGTGACAGCCGGAATGTAGACGGCACTCGGGTGAGCAGTATGGGTTAGCGCCCCAGCCTGTGTCCTCCGTGAGGAGGAAGCCCAGAAACCTTGGTGAGGCCGTTAGGAGGGCCATTATGATTCACTGCTCCTGAATGAAATATCTGGTGCTGGGAGTCTGGTGCAACGCACAGGTCCTGTGCCAACCTGGTGAGAGCAGGAGCAGACCTGGTGAGACGTAGGAGGGGTCTGGACAGGAGTCAACCCACAGAGCCTAGTCCCTCCATGTGCCAGAGTATGGTTCTCCCAGTCCCGGCAGGGTAGTTCTGGAGCAGTGGATTGTGTGGCCTTGAGTCTTTCCCTAGTGGACTGACCGAGAGTAGCTACTGGGACGTAAGTCGGGACTTGATCAACCCCGGCTGGGTCGCCTGAGTGAGGGGTATGATGTTGCGAGACCCGAAACCCCGATGACCTTGGGATACATCACTGAGGATACGTCCCAGTTGCATCCATGCAATGTATCTTTAAGCCTGAACACACCAGACAGTTTATAAGTTACTCCTTTCAGTATTTAGATATTTGATGTTCATTAGTCTGCCGGAACGTCCTTCCTATACAGACCCATTATAACTTAACACATCCACTGCGGGCACATCTTCGTTGTTTTCTCCCCATTGCCACGACTCAAACCAGTGAAATCGGTAAAAAAAAACCTTATTTTGAAGCCCCAGATCGCCTAAACAGGAGGGGGGTGCCGTCATGCTTATTTCTGGTGTCTTGACTAACCTGTCCTCTGACGATCTGAGCAAAAAGTTCCGGGTCAAAAATCAGGAAGTGACGTCTAGCCCTAGTTGATTTACCCGTGTGCAAACGACATTCAGCCCCGGAATCCGAGGAGAGGCTTTTGAATGCATTGGATTGAATGGGTGCAAATGGGACAAACAAAACAAGTTGTCGCGGCAATTCTGTTCCAAATGAAAGTCAGCAACGGGATAATTATCAGACGATGCGTTCGGACTAATAGTTGGATTAAAGAATGAAATCTACATTTCGTCGTGATACGAGCCGGCGTGACCGTTGTGCGTAATCTAGTGTGGAATTCTCCTTTAACAGGGATCTAGGCATGGGCATGGGCATGGGCGTGCCGTGACTGCCCCACCAACATGATGGCATGCACACAACCCAAATTTCAAAGATATTTCAAATTAAGGTGCTTATATTTACTCAACGATTTGAAAACAAAAATACATTATCTATTCAGTGTGCAGATTTGGGGTGAATTTAAATGAAATGGTATGACATGGGCAACTTCATCGCACCCATATCATTTTCTCCTGTTACATCCGGACCTGGGGGTTAAATGCCTTGCTCAGAGACACATAGATCAGACCAGGGCAGGGAGATGAACCCTGTGACCTCTGATCAGCAGACTGTTGTCAGAGGAGAACTCAGAGTAACATAAAACCTTGTCTTATATATGCCCTGTATGTGTGGAGTGGCAGAGCAGCGCAATGGCAACCACGGCGTCCCTGGTTCCATTCCCTGGTTCCATTACGCAAATTGTGGACACAAAGTTGAAAATCCTTAGTTTTGGGTCAGAGAGACTAAACTCAGCATCACGTCGTGGTCTGTGGCTAAAATGCAGAATAAATAATGTCCCTGGTATGAAAAAAGGTTGAAAACCACTGCTAAATAGTTAATATAGCTAAATACTGTATATACCTGTAACTTGAGAAACTACAGCAAAGTCATAATCAGTCCTAAAGCAGGGGTTTTCAACAGGTGGTCCAGGGACCACCAGTGGTCCCTGAGAGATTCCAGGTGGTCCCCAGAACCTTACCATCGAAACACAGAACCTTACCAGTGGAACAGGGTCGTGGTTGTTCTGGACGGTGTCTTGTAGTTCTGACACCAGAGAGTCCATTCTGTCGTCATGGTGATGTCCATTGGTCGGCTGTATGTCCACCTCCATGGTCAGGACTGATGTTACCTGTAAGACAGAGTAGAGCTCTGTGAATACATGCCATGTGTCTTAATATGAAGCAGTATGTCTACTCCAGGGGTGGCCAATTTATTTTTCCTAAGGGACCAAATGAGATAAATAAAATATTGTGGGGGGCCAAGGCTGAACTAAAGTCTGTGTAATATTAATTTAATTTCAAGATAAGAGTAAAGACCAACCATTTTCACACCAGGGCCCGCTATTTATTCAGTATTTGAGCCACGGAGGATCACCATTTGATGACATTTTATCCCCACAGACCCCAAAACTAAAGATTTCTTTTGCTTTTGTCCACAATTCCAGGCTGGATTTCACAAACCAAACAGTCCAACATACAGATCAAAATGACCATTAATCTTCTACATTCTCTAGTTGTGTAGACTTGGGATAATTCACATGATGAATATTTTAACTCTTGAGAGCGTAAAAATTAAACCAAATGGACCCTTGAGGGTCCATTTGGTTTCATTTTTATGCTCTCAAAGAGTTACATCTGGTTAACCAACTTTCCATATTTTGTTGAAACCCACAGTACCCTTTCACAGGCCGGTCAGAGTCAGCCAAAGGGCTGCATTTGGCCCCCGGACCGCATGATGCCCAGGTAGGCCCTAATCTGAAGCAGGTCTACATGAAACCAGACCTAATCTGCAGCAGCAGCTGAATCACAGGGAATGGTATACGGTTGGGTGACCTTTCAGTTAGGTTTTCAGTAAAATGTCAGGCTCTGGTGTGTTGCTCTGCTGGTATTTGTGGATCTCAGATTGCTTGCATGTAGCGGCTCAGGTTGCCATGTTGGAACAGTCACGTCTGTCACTATAAGTTACAACAGGAACGACTGTGGCTGAAAAAACACCCAGACATGAGTGAGTTGTTTGGTTTCCACAGAACTAAATAATCTGAACAGATTAACCACTAAACTGTAGTTTGGGCCTACAGTACCAGCCTGTTGGATGTTCCGAACAGAACTTACAGAACTACTAAGGAATGGATGCAAGCATGACCTACATCTTCACTCAATCATCATCATAAGACTTGTGTTGTGATAATCCAATTTAATATCACTCACAGTAGATGAACACTAGATTATTGAGCATGTCACAGTATCTTTTCAGAAACTTACAGCCAACATGCATGTATATACAGTATAATGACTGAGTACATGACTGTACACACAGCTCAGAACAACAAGGACTCAGAACATGTTCAGTGAACTTTGTTCTAGGACAGCACTGGGCTATTCAGAGCATGCTGGGTATGTTGCTATAGGCTTACAGAGAGAGGGAAACTAGTCTACTGGGATGTAATATACAGACTGTTCAGTTATGTTGCTATAGCAGGGCTTGACACTAACACTTGCCCGCTTGCCTGGGGCAAGTAAAAAAAAATGGTGGGGCAAGTGATGACTGCTACCTGGTTGCCCAATCGGGCAAGTGTGCAACTTAGTGCACTATAACACAACACAAGATGAATGTGTCTTGAAGGCAGTCATTGCACTCTGCCTCTGTGTCTTTCACTGCTTTATAGATGTCCACAATTCCAGGCTGGATTTGGGAAACAAAACAGGCAAATTAAAATACACATCAAAATGACAATTAATCTTCTACATTCTCTAGTTGTGTAGACCTGGGCTAATTAAGATGATGAATTTTAACTCTTAAGAGTGTAAAAATGAAACCAAATGGACCCGCAAGGGTCCATTTGGTTTCCATTTTGGTTTACATTCTCAAGAGTTACATCTGGTTAACCAACTTAACTGGGGACCACCTGGAACCTGGGGGGCAAGTGACCATGACATGAGGGCAAGTAGAACCTGACTTGCACTTGCCCGATGGGTAAGTGCCTCGGAGACCTTAGTGTCAACCCCTGCATAGGTTTACAGAGAGAAGGAAACTAGTCTACTGGGATGTAATATACACACTGTTCAGTTATGTTGCTATAGGCTTACAGAGAGAGGCAAGTAGTCTGCAGGGATGGAATATACACACTGTTCAGTTACCAGGCCCGGATTTAGGCGAAAATGGCATGAGGGAATTTTCATTTAGTTCTGTAGCTGACAAGATTTATATCCTGTACAAGTATATTATAGGCAAGTAAAGCATCAATAATAACATCAGTTGTTGTTGAAGTTGCAGCAGACACGCAGCATGCATAAAGCTAAAGGTCTGACTCAGAGAGTTTTCTGTTTTCAGCAATAGTAGTGGTTCACATCATTTTAAATAGAAGCACTTTAATTTGAAATGTGGGTTGTTTTTCATTCCATCATGTTTGGTGGGGCAGTCAGGTCAATTAAGCGGGGCATTTCCCCCGCATGCCCATGCCTAGATCCGGGCCTGTCTTTTACCCGTTTGTAAGCAACTCTGAAAATGGAACCTAATTTGTGTATGGTCCGGGAATGTGTGTGTGACAACTAACTAGGTTTAGTCACAACAGAGACAGGTCAATTTTAACCATGTTTCACTGCAGGATGAAGCAACAACACAGAATATCACTGTCTGGAGGCTCTAGACTCTAGAGTCTAGCAGATAAATACGAAAATACGCACCAAGATTACGCACAGAGCGGACGCGTGTCAACACTGTGTGAACGGATAAGGTGCGCAACAGATAGATTCATGATTCGAATCGTAGTAGCATTACTACCAGCAGGTAGGCTAAGTATTTTAGTCTTTTGCTTCCATATCTACGATATGTCGGGCTATAAAAAACTATGCGTCTTGGTCCAAGGCTATTACAAGGTCTATGCTAATTTGTAAAGAACAAAGTGAGTGTCAACTACAGTACTACAAGCATTAACTAGAGTACATTATAGTGAATTCACACAGACAGCCGCAGATCTCACAGTGGTTAATGATTCCCTATACTGTATACACACTGTACACACATACTGGTACCCACACATATAAAAGACACACACACACACACACACACAGACAGACACACACTCACCTCGTACCGTAGCACTGTTGGTTCCTCTCAGGCAGCAGAACCAGCCTAGCAGCAGCACATGATGCAGACAGACTGCATGGCATGGCACGGCACAGCACAGTGCAGTAACCGGACACCGTACAGATGACATTGTGGTGCTGCTGGTAGTGAAGTATTGTCAAGGCTAAGTTTAGCTGCAGTCAGAGGATCATTCAACGACCCTCACAAATATGTTGGAGGAGTGGAGGGAGGGAGGGAGGGGGCTGTCACACTCCCACAGCATGTGTCACTGACTGAGGCTAGAGCAGGGGTTTTCAACAGGTGGTCCGGGGACCTTCCAGGTGGTCCCCAGGCTAAATGATGGAAAGTTGGTTAACCAGATGTAACTCTTGAGAATGTAAAAATGAAACCAAATGGACCCTTGTGGGTCCATTTGGTTTCATTTTCACACTCTCAAGAGTTAAAATATTCATCATCTGAATAAGAAGTTTACACTGTTCTGTTGGAAAAAAAAATCCAGCCTGGAATTGTGGACAAAACCAAAAGAATTCTTTAATTTTAGGTCTTTGGCGTGAAAATATGATCAAAAAGGTTGAAAACCCCTGGAAATAGACTGCATGATGGCATGAAAATAATTACTGATTTTATACATAGGGAAATCAAAACGTAATAAATTTAGTGGCACAACTCGATGCAAGACTGAAAACTATGTTGACAATGCCATTAAGTTCTACTTGTTTCCAATAGTGTTGTGTTCATTTCATCAAGACAGACGTACAAATTAGGGCTGGGATTCATTTAAACATTAAAATAAAATAAATTAATTTGAAGTATTGCATTTGATTTAATTACTTGCTTGCCGCAATACAACTCTACATTATTTTATAATTGGGCTGAATCTAGAGTTGCAATTATGTCCATCAGCTCTCCCATAACAAGAATTTACATCTGCCATTTGCTTGTACTAAACAACATTAAACTACACCAACATTGATCTGCTTGTATTAAACAACATTAAACTACACCAACATTGATCTGCTTGTATTAAACAACATTAAACTACACCAACATTAATCTGCTTGTATTAAACAACATTAAACTACACCAACACTGATCTGCTTGTATTAAACAACATTAAACTACACCAACATTGATCTGCTTGTATTAAACAACATTAAACTACACCAACATTGATCTGCTTGTATTAAACAACATTAAACTACACCAACATTGATCTGCTTGTATTAAACAACATTAAACTACACCAACATTGATCTGCTTGTATTAAAAAACATTAAACTACACCAACATTGATCTGCTTGTATTAAACAACATTAAACTACACCAACATTAATCTGCTTGTATTAAACAACATTAAACTACACCAACATTGATCTGCTTGTATTAAACAACATTAAACTACACCAACATTAATCTGCTTGTATTAAACAACATTAAACTACACCAACATTGATCTGCTTGTATTAAACAACATTAAACTACACCAACATTGATCTGCTTGTATTAAACAACATTAAACTACACCAACATTGATCTGCTTGTATTAAACAACATTAAACTACACCAACATTGATCTGCTTGTATTAAACAACATTAAACTACACCAACATTGATCTGCTTGTATTAAACAACATTAAACTACACCAACATTGATCTGCTTGTATTAAACAACATTAAACTACACCAACATTGATCTGCTTGTATTAAACAACATTAAACTACACCAACATTAATCTGCTTGTATTAAACAACATTAAACTCACCAACATTGCAGCTGTAGGGTAAGGTTGAATTGTCCTCTGTCGGCAAAGCATTTGTATGATAAAACTCCAGCTGTTTGAGACACTTTCTGTCAATAAATAAAAGTGCAGGACTTAGTAAAAACTCGTCAATCAGGCTGATGTCTCCTGCATCATGTGCAGATTCTAAACAGGTGGTACATAGGGACGTTCAGTGGCTAATGATGAGCGTTTCCAAACTACAGTACTTAGAAAATGAATCAACAGCAAAGAATTTGACAGAAAGTAGAAGAGACATAAAAGAGAGAACCAGTGTAGCTCAGCACCCAAAACACATTTAAGACTGGTGTTGTACCCTCACAAAAACATGCAGTAATCCTGGGCTCTGAACTGCCTCCCCCTGGCCAGCCGGGGCGCCTGATGGAGGGGACAGGAACTGGTTGGAATAACGTGTTCCTTCCACACGCTACGTCCAACCAGGGAAACTCCCCACTGTCAGGTGAAAAGAAGGCAGCTTGGACTCCTCATGCATTGAAGGAAGCATGAGGCCAGTCCGCTGCCTCCCCAGGTTGGTGGAGGGTTGTGTAGAGCCCAGGATCACATTAGGAATCCTCCCCAGGTTGGTGGAGGGTGTGTAGGTGCCCAGGATCACATTAGGAATCCTCCCCAGGTTGGTGGAGGGTGTGTAGGTGCCCAGGATCACATTAGGAATCCTCCCCAGGTTGGTGGAGGGTGTGTAGAGCCCAGGATCACATTAGGAATCCTCCCCAGGTTGGCGGAGGGTGTGTAGAGCCCAGGATCACATTAGGAATCCTCCCCAGGTTGGTGGAGGGTGTGTAGAGCCCAGGATCACATTAGGAATCCTCCCCAGGTTGGCGGAGGGTGTGTAGAGCCCAGGATCACATTAGGAATCCTCCCCAGGTTGGTGGATGGTCTGTAGAGCCCAGGATCACATTAGGTATTGGAACTGGGCGAAAAATCGTGGGATAAAATTTAGGGAAAAGAATACAGACAGCAGCAGCAGCCTAGGATAAAGTTCGGACATTTATTTCAAACTAATTTACAATGAACATGTGATTAATACATGTAAATAATATACACCGGCATTAATTAACGTCGTTATTCGCAGCAGCAACAGCAGAGAATGAAAACATTTGAACAGCCTTGGCTTCGTCAGAACGTTAATTATTCTACCCTCATAGAAAACAAAAAACACATTTACATTTTTAAAGAGTAAACTTTAAACTCAAACCCTAAACAATAAGTTTTAAAAAAATAAAATAAAATAAATCAACATGTGCAGCATAAAAACACCCAGACCTTAAGCTGCTGGCCAACAGGAGAGAAAAAAAAATCGGATGAACATTTAAAAAAAAGAAAATGCAGTAAAACAAAATGATCTCCAAACATTCCATAGAGCGATTCTTCCTCCTCCTGAAGCCAGGCGTTTGGAGGAGGGTCACTGTCTGTCTGCACTAAACATTCTATATCCAAGTCATTGTACTCACAGTACTTCATCCAGTTATTAAAAACTCTCTGTGTAGAGCAGGGCGTAGCTCCGCCCCTAGCGTAGCCCCTCCCCCTCCCCCCAGCGGAGCCCCTCCCCCCCAGCGGAGCCCCTCCCCCGAGTGCAGTGCAGAACCAATGGAGAGGTTTAGTGCAGTCCATGTGGGCGGTCTCTTCCTCTAGACCTCCCAGGGTACCTGCACAAATAAACAAATAAAGGAAATAATTAACTTAAAAGATACATCACATAGATGCAACTGGGAGGTATCTTCAGTGATGTATCCCAAATCCATCAGGGTTTAGGGTCTCGCAACATCATACCCCTCACTCAGGTGACCCAGACAGGGTCCCAGTAGCTACCCTCGGTCAGTCCACTAGGGAAAGACCCAAGGCCACACAATCCACTGCTCCAGAACTACTCTGCTGGTACTGGGAGACACATGGAAGGACTAGGCTCTGTGGGTTGACTCCTGTCCAGAACCCTCCTACGTCTCCCCAGGTCTGCTCCTGCTCTCACCAGGTTGGCACAGGACCTGTGTGTTGCACCAGACTCCCAGCACCGGACATTTCATTCAGGAGCAGTAGCTTCGACACCCAGGCTTTCATTTTCGTTGGCGTTGCGCGAAAACAGAAAGCCTGGACTAATTTGTTTCACACAGTGGCCTAGAGGGGGGAGGAGTCAACCTTTCAGGGTGGGTGTGGCTCCACGTGATGTGACCTATCACAGCAGTGGAGGGGCGGGAGGTAGGGGGAGGGGCCGGGGATGATGAGATCCAATCAGATCAGCTCATCTGCCGTGTGCCGTTCGTTTGGCACCTTTGGGGAAGGTAAGTACAGTAGGTAGTTTAGATAGCAGTGACTTACCTGTATATAGGATGTCTAATGGATTACCATGTTTTAGTGCTTACATTGTAAACTGTAAAGTGTATTGTAAATTCTTAAATTGTAAACTGTAATCTTTACATTTTATGCTCTTAATCCCAGAGCATACGATGTATGCTCTGGGATTAAGAGTGGCTAAATGCCTAAATTGTAAATATGAAAATGGAATGCAGCCTCCATGTGCTTTACAGAGTTATAGAAAACCAAAGGTTTAAAACAGCGGTCTGGAACCTTTTTGGCTGACAGAGCCTGAGCCATAAATTAAATTTTTACATTAAATTCTGTGAGACCCATACAATTTTTTAAAACCTAAAATACAAGTAAATGTGTGCATTTTATGTAATTTCAACACTTTTTAAGTACAATAAGTCATACAATAAATCATACATCAAATAGTGTCTGATTCTGCCTCATCTGGGCTGCCCATGTGATTGATACTGTAGATAAATAGGTTGGATACACAACAAGTGTATGTTTGCCACTTTCCCACTGAAATGACTGCAAAATGGATTTCTAGTCGCCGGTGACTGGCGCTGTTTCACGTATGCAAGTAACAAGTCTAATGACACTTTTTTATATAATTAAAGATTTGCCTGTGAGTCAGATGTAGCCATGAAAAGAGCCACATCTGGCTCCTGAGCCATAGCTTCCCCAACGCTGGTTTAAAACATCAACTCCTTCCCTGCTATACTTATTGTGGCCTCAAAAATGTCTTCAACCAGCTATAGATTTCAGCCAGACTAAAGTCAGTAAAGAATATATGCTGACAACATGGATGCTCTTCTGATGTACAGAATGGCTCTAATTTTGACCTAAATTGGCAGCGATTTGGGAAAAAGAAATGGCATCTCTTCTTCTTTGGTGCATTAGCGCCACCTATAGTAAGCACCGCCTGCGTGGGCGGAACTTTAACTTCTAATAGACCTGCGCAGTGACGTCACCACCCCTGTTCCAGAAGTGGATTCCATATTCATTTTTCTCAGACTTTTCAAAAATGATTCATATAATGACGATTACGCCGCGGACAAAGCCAACTCGGGTCGTGACAAATCATGATGACACAATCTTTTGGGATGATCAAATAATTTCTAAGATGAAAAACAAAACAAAAAGTGTTCTGACGTTTTCGACTTCTTGCTAATTAGATATGATAATATTGTGTGTGTTGTCATAATTTGTCACAACCCGAGTTGGCTTTGTCTGCGGCGTAATCGTGTTTTTATTAAGCATTTTCGAAAAGTCTGAGGAAAATGAATGGGGAATCAATTTCTGGAACAGGGGCGGTGACGTCACTGCGCAGGTCTATAGAACCTCAAATCTCATTTCTTCCAGGTGTCTCGTTAGTCTAGTGGACTACTGCACTGCTACTGACTTGTAATCCATTGACCCAGACAAGAGTTCAATCCTGCTGCTGCTGCCTGCCCCCCCCCCCCCCCCAACAACGTTTTATTTTTGATAATTAAGGTCAGATTTAGGCCTGGTTTTACTGAGGTTATGACCACCACTGGTGTGCAGTCCACACAGCTGACTGACACTAGGTGGCGGTAATGCACCAATCAGGTTCACGGTTCGCTATAAAACCAGAAAGAAGAAGAAGGGGAGGCCATGTTTCCCCAAATGGCTCTTCAATGCATGCTCAATCTAAAAGGGTAAACCAAAGATACTCTATGTACGAAGACCCGCAACCTTCCATTGGCGCCATTATAGGTGACATGGACTACAAAGCCTACAAATGGTCTCCTAAATTCTCCTCTCAGAGCCCCCTATCTGCTTTATGTCACATTACAGATTACAAAGAGACTCTTCCTGAATCCTAACAAATCTCACCAGAGTTGGTTGGTTGGAATAAAGAATAGTTGATAAGTGAATCTTTGCTGTTCTGTTTAGCTAATAGAAGCCATTTTACTATGAGTATGCTGTAAATATTATATGCCTTTTAATGATCGGGTCCAGTATTTAGTTCAGTATCCATGGAGTTAAGGAATGGATCATAAGTTGTGTCCCTTCACCTAGAGTCAGGAAGCAACACCAGTTTGCCCCTCTTGCCATTGGCTTCTTGGGGGTAAACCATGAGGCCTGTACCTTTTATCCTAGCGTTTCACCAGCGCTGGCTGGGTGCTCTGTTGTAGGGACCACCTCTGTGGCTGTAGGGACCCCCTCTCTGGCTGTAAGGACCCCCTCTCTGTCTGGCCTGTTGGATGGTTCTGTACTTAGACATGATGCTCTGACTCTTCCTGAACACAGGTTTGGTCTGCTGAGGGAACGGCCGGGGGACGAAGCTCTCCTACAAAACACACGCACACGCACGCGCACACGCACACACACACGCACACACACACACACACACACACACACACACACACACACACACACACACACACACACACACACACACACACACACACACACACACACACACACACGTCAAACCAAACTCACTACTAGTCTGGTTTACTGGGTGTTTCTAATTGGAATTAAACGAATATAAGTGGAATCTAAAATCAAACACTATATTACTGTCATATTACTCAGGACAGTAATATCTTTCTGACCCCCTCTGGGTATTTTTAAGCGTCATCATTCTTGATAAACAGCAGATCTACAAGCTCATGGAGCGCATTACATGTTTACAAGAGTTAAAATATCCATCGTGTGAATTACCCCAAGTCTACACAACTAGAGAATGTAGAAGATTAATGGTCATTTTGATCTGTATGTTGGACTGTTTGGTTTCCCAAATCCAGCCTGGAATTGTGGACAAAATCAAAATAAATCTTTATTTTTGGGGGTCTGTGGGGTGAAGTGGGCCCTGGTATGAAAATGGTTGAAAACCACAGGTCTAAATGTATAAATGTAAGGGTAATGTAAGATCATGATGACATAATGTTATTCATCCAGTCATACCATCAGTGGTTTCCTAAAGCCTCCAGGGGGTCCCGGGCCAGGCCTCCGTGGACCACCAGGGTTGAACCTCATCCGCTGTCACAACAGAACAGAGACAGATATTAAACCCTAGCGGTAGTTGCAGATGTTACTGTAGGGGTTGACACTAAGGTCTCCGAGGCACTTGCCCATCGGGCAAGTGCAAGTCAGGTTCTACTTGCCCTCAAGTCATGGTCACTTGCCCCCCAGGTTCCAGGTGGTCCCCAGTTGAGAACGTAAAAATGAAACCAAATGGACCCGCAAGGGTCCATTTGGTTTCATTTTTACGCTCTCAAGAGTTAAAATTCATCTTAATTAGCCCAGGTCTACACAACTAGAGAATGTAGAAGATTAATGGTCATTTTGATCTGTATGTTAATTTGCCTGTTTTGTTTCCCAAATCCAGCCTGGAATTGTGGATAGCTAGAAAGCAGGGAAAGACACAGAGGCAGAGTGCAATGACAAATTTATCTTGTGTTGTGTTATAGTGCACTAAGTTGCACACTTGCCCGATTGGGCAACCAGGTAGCAGTCTTCACTTGCCCCACCATTTTTTTTACTTGCCCCGGGCAAGCGGGCAAGTGTTAGTGTCAAGCACTGTTAACTGTATTTGTTCGGTCCGTTTTATCCGGATGTAAAATGTGATAGAAAACAAAGTGGACCCCGTCCTAAACAACAACAACATGACAGTGGGGTAGCAGCTGGTCTCTTACAGGGTGGGGTCCTGGTCCTGGTCCTGGTCCTGGTGGTCCTGGTCTCCTGAAGGTTCTCACTGGTCTGTGGAGATCATGGAAGACATTAGTTGGTCTGTGGAGATCATGGAAGACATTAGTTGGTCTGTGGAGATCATGGAAGACATTAGTTGGTCTGAAAACACACAGGACTCAACATGACAAACTAAATGACACTCATTAACAGTAAAAGTCCATAGACGAAAGACAAATCTACATTTCATTAATTGTGAAATGTAATTTTAATTTAGTTTTCACAAACACCATATATATAAGCTCACAGCCAGTCACAAAGAAAGCCTGCACATCTACTAGCTTAGAACATTAGAACATCTGTCTCTGTCACAAGTCATTATTAAATGACATAGGGTCCCTCTCTAAGAAAACAGAACACTACTGTTCACCACTATTTCCTGACAGATCAGTGAGCTGAATTTAAGAGTGTGGATCCATTCAAAGTGAAGTCAGAACTAAATGATTTTAAGAGTGTTGGATCCTTTCAAAGTGAAGTCAGAACTAAATGATTTTTATCAGTTACCGTGATGACTTCATGTCGACGTAGCGCCCCCTGTGGTCATTGTAGGCGTCTGGGTTTGCATTTCGTTCTGAAAAATGAAATAAACTTTAATTAATAACTCGAGGTATTGCTTTACATATGCTATAGATTACCAGAATACTGGCTTCTGATTGGAGGATTCATTGAAGCCCTTAACACTTAATGAATTTCCCGGTGAACCCTTAGCCCAGGGATGTCCAAAAGGTAGACGGTAGGGGTGTGTATCTCTCCCTTACAAGTGGAGCATAGGCTCGATACGATTCAGAAACGATTTATTTTATATACAGAACGATACGATACAGTGGAATTTCGATACGATTTCGATTTGCTGGAATTTGGTATGATACGATACAGTGTGATCTGACGCATTAAAAACCCTATGTGATTAGGGTTAGGCTACATAGGGTTTCTTTTGTATCATCTACTAATGAACCCCAGGAAATTATAAGGGGAACATGAAAAACAACTATGTGTTTGGACTTTGAGGTGGTGCATGTCTGTCTGAGTTTTCAGGAGTGCTTTGACAGGTCTGCCTGCTGTGACACAAGTAGATGCAACTACACTAGTATACATTCATTATTAAAGGAAGCCAAATAACTATAGACCAGTCATAGCCCAGTGTAAAGATGAAACCAAATGGACCCTTGTGGGTCCATTTGTTTACATTCAAGAGTCAAGAGTTAAAATATTCATCATGTGAATTATCCCAAGTCTACACAACTAGAGAATGTAGAAGATTAATGGTCATTTTGATCTGTATGTTGGACTGTTTGGTTTCCCCAAATCCAGCCTGGAATTGTGGACAAAAGCAAAATAAATCTTTAGTTTGGGGATCTGTGGGGATAAAATGTCATCAAATGGCGGTCTGTTGCTGAAATTCTGAATAAATGGTGGGCCCTGGTGTGAAAAAGGTTGAAAACCTCTGCTATTAACAGTTGTCTCCACCTACCAGTTTTAAACTTGTTCCTCTCCTTGGGTGGAGAACGTCCCTGGGAGGTGGAGCTGGGACCAGCCTGCCAGTGGGAGACCACCACCAGGTCAGAGTCATCCAGAGGGTCCATGGGAGACGAGCTGAGGACAGACAGACAGACAGGGGACCGGTCATTATAAGGTTTATTATTATAGATATACTGACACAGAGCAGGTCATTATAGGGTCTATTATTATAGATATACTGACACAGAGGTCATTAAAGGGTCTATTACATTACATATTACATCACAGGTCACTAAAAGAAATCACAGGAAATGTTATCATAAACTGCCTCACCTACTTTCAGTTCAGAAGCGTAATTATTTTCTCCATCTTAATAATTGTTGGTAGTTGGTATTGTATCATACAGTATATTATCTGTTTTAATCATCATTAATTTAATAATCATTAGTCACCTTTACAACAAGGTATGACTTGTAAAGATTAGACATTCCTGGAATGAGTTACACTGAAAAACGTGTGAGTTCAACCTTCAAAAACTTTACCAAAATGGCAAATTCAACCTTTGCTGGTATTTGACAAATTGGGCCAAGTTATTATACAATACGTCAGGTTCATCATGCATCATGTGCAGTCTAGGAATGTTAGCAATTCACCTAAAAAACAAATGGCTGCCGTTAAGAACGTAAATATCTGAATAAGGAATATAATATGCACTTTGTTTTCTTTCTGTATACATGAGCAAAATGTACATGGTTATGTTAGATATTATCAAAGGAAAATAATGTGGTAAAACAAAGCTATAAAATGTTATAAATGAATGGATTCATTGATATTTGCATCCCAAATTCAGTCATCATCACTTGTATCATCTGCTCTCACTTTGGCTCTAGTTGTAGTGCGATGTAGTGTGATGTCCTAAATAAAACGATTCATCCCACTTTCAGGGACACAATTTAACACCTCATAAGAGGCTGTAGTGTTAATTAAACAGAGCAGGAACGTATCTGAACATATATAAACATCATAAACCTTTCTTGGTTCACTGTGCAGTAATTCAATGTCCTAATGAATACGCATTACGTACTCTGGTGTTTAATATTAAAGCTATTTCTGAATATATGCTCAGCATCACACCATGGGTACTTACTTTAAGAAAAAAGAGAAGCAATGTTTAACGTCCATGCTTCTGTATTCCTCTTTAACACACTGTAAACCCGTTCAACCTGCGCTCTACGGTATTTAGACGTCGGTACGTCGCTGGGATCTTGCGGAGCGCCAGGGTTTTGTTTCGTTTTTTCGGACATAGCGGCGTGTCTTCACTCATTTTTCCCCAAATCTTGGTCTTCTGGACTTCCTACGGATATCGGTTGGTACTTGGGATCCAGAATGATCGTTAAGGTTCTTCCGTTGTGAGCTCTAAAGATGAGAGGATTTGGAGGAACGTGGTGATCGATCTTCGCCAGTATTCTCTGGACTTCATATGGGCTGGTCAAACCCAGATTAGGATCCCTTCCGTTGTGAGCTTTAAGGAGAGAGAGGACTTGTGGGAGGACATATAAGCCTGGGATATATTTGAAGCTCTCTGAGTGGCAGAGCGGGGAGGTGGCCTTTCTGAAGTACCGTAGGCTTTGCAAACGGCCTCTGCTCAGGTCTGTGGTCACTCACGCAGGCAGGCAGGGCTGGCTGGTGGGTGGTAGACATTAGGGGTGGCGTCCTTGTGCTTCTCTACGTCTCTGCCAGTAGTTTCTATGTAGGGCAGGATAACTGGCATAGGAATGCTGGGGCACGCCTGTGGCACTATCAGCTTCTCCAATCAGAAATGCCATTAAAAGCATGTGACAGACTTGTACTGTCTCACCCTCATTTGTTTTACAAAGAGCCTCTTCTAGCATGGCTGTTCATGAGGCAGAGATAGCGTTACCTTGTAGAATTAAGCAGCCACTCACTCGCGCTGCACGCATTTGGACGTTGGAGACGGCATGCCAGCTACAATCTCTCTCGACCACAGAGGGTAATTGGAGGCGAGTTGAAACTTGTTTGCACAGCAGCAGAGCCAGGTTTTAGACGGTGTGTTTATGAGCTGGCAGTCGACACACACGGTGACACTGTGGACTCCACGCTGCTTTACTGCATTGACCGTTTACACAGGGAACACCGACGGCGGGGTGTGTGTTCTGAGATAAGAGTGCTGTCATGACAAAGATTGCGCCCGCTTAGTTATGCATTATGGTATACGGTATGCTACTCAGACACGACAATGCCATCGCTGCCTTTCTTCTTGGTATATATATTTTTTTCAAAGTGGGGTGTGTGGGGTTTATCATTTCATATCTTCTGTATATATTCAATGTGTGGTGAAGGACGGATGACCGTTTCAAATCTTCTGAAGTTTAGCCACTACTGCTGCTGTCAGAGGAGATTGTTTGGTCACAGGAGTAGTGAAGGAATAGATGAGCACACAGTTCCTCTGAACATTAAGTCTTGCATTTCAGCCTGCTGTTCCGTCGTTGGTCGTCTTGGGACTTTCCTCTTCAAATAGTCCACTGCCATCTTCATAGTTGTAGCCTGGATTCCTCTTGCTTTACTTCCATTTCCCTCTTCATCTTGGTTAATGCTGTTCTCCTGGTTATTTTCAACTATTCTCTCTTGTGGCATTAAAAAATAATTAGAAATTTTGAATATAATTCTATGGATGCTGAGGCATAATTAAGCTTTTGGTTAGTAGTAGTGTTTTGAAACATCCAGTATTTGTCTTCGTTTTTTGAGAACACTCATAGTAAAGCTGATAAGTATAACTACATGAGCATATGGAGGTTATGCCAATTAGGGAAAAATCAACTTTGACAAAGCATTACTTTAATCTATAGTACTGTGGTGTTGATTGGAGGATGGATCTTTAGTCTAGAGTACTGTGCTGTTGATTGGAGGATGGATCTTTAGTCTATAGTACTGTGCTGTTGATTGGAGGATGGATCTTTAGTCTAGAGTACTGTGGTGTTGATTGGAGGATGGATCTTTAGTCTATAGTACTGTGCTGTTGATTGGAGGATGGATCTTTAGTCTATAGTACTGTGCTGTTGATTGGAGGATGGATCTTCTTCAGAAAGACTGAATCTCTGTGAGTCAGTGCTTGTGGTTCCACATGAGTCCATCCAAGCACAGGGCCAGTTCCAGGTCAGTCAGTGTGGTCAGCCTCTGAATGAAAGCACACACTGGACATCAAAGATTCCTCCAGTATCTGATCTACACCATGGGGTTGGTGAGTCTTCTACCAGCTGAACAAGGTCCTTCCACTGGCAGAGCTTTCTCCAGACATGTTCTTCACTGACCATTTCTGATCCTCTTCAGTCCAATCCACTGTGGGTCTGACTGACTTGGTTTTGGGTTTTGTGGAGTCCTCTTGAGTCTTTGTGAAGTCGTTTGCATCGTTTTGTTCAATGCTACAGTAGATTATGCTCTGAGAAGTAGAGGTTTCGTTCTAGTTTCTTGATTCGGGTTTCATCATCTTGAAGAGCAAATCGTGTCTGAATGTCCATTCTCCAATAAATGGAGACACAAATCTTCTCCCGACTAAAGAGGACGCGTCGTGCCGTTTTTTTAGACGTGGTAAAATTAGAGCGCTGTGTGTGGGTTTTAACGCTTGGACCACAGGTGACAACCTTTTGATATCAACTTCATTAGGAAGGCATTTTATTTGGGTAGCGCCAACTGACCCCCATCGCTCTCTACATCTCGTTGCGATCATCGCGACCGTCTCCGTTTTCTCCGCTCGCAGTCGGCCTCACACGGTCGGGCACACCCCCTTTTTGTTTTCACATTTTAGAGAACTCTTTGCCTCTTGCCTTTTCTGTGTGTTTTTTTAATCATCGTCACAGAGTGAAGTATGGAATAATACCGTACCTGCGAACACTCCGAGACTCCACCTGTTCAGTGGCATCCTCCTCCTCCTCCTCCGAGTCCCCAGACGACTCGTTGCCGTCCTTGTCGTTGTCGGCCGTGTCGTCCTGGTTGTGGGACGAGGACGACGACGAGGAGCGCCTCCTTGTGGGCGGCTCTGTCTTGGCAGCAACGGGGGCAGGTTGGGGGGCAGCAGCAGCAGCGGCGGGGGCAGGAGGGGCGTTTGTCTGGAAGCGTTTCTTCCGCAGGGCCAGCAGGGAGCTGGGTGTGCCTTTGGGCCCGTCGGGTCGCGGCGGTCGTGGCCGTGGGGGACCCCTGAAGGGCGGCCCGCCCCTCAGCACCGACTCGGCCCTGAGCTGACGGCCTTTCACGATGCGGCTCTTGTCGCGGAGCGACAGCGGCCGGCCGCGGCCTCCGAACGGCCGGGGGGGCAGGCTGAACAGCGAGGGAGCCCCTCCCTCCCTGCGGGGGTGTTTGGGGGGTCCTCCCCCCTGGTGGTCTAGCAGGGGAGGCGGGGGACGGAACCCGCTGCCCCCCGTCCCACCGTGGTGGTGGTGGTGATCGTCAGGCATCCTCCTCTTCCGTGACGGCTCTGCGTGTCGCTGCATGGGCGGTCCACTGCCGCCTGGACCACCGTGGTGGTAGGGCGGGGGACCACCTCCTCCTCCTCGTCCTCCTCCTCGTTTCCAGGGCGGGGGGGGTCTGTAGGGGGGGCTTTGGGCCCCGCGGTGGGGCGGAGGCATCATGCCCCCGCCGCGCGCCCCGCGGACCCCCTGCTGCGGTTTCCTGCTGCCGTGGTGAACCGGGGACCACCTGCATTACCCAGCGAACAAACACACAAAACATTAACATGGAAAGATCCAGGAGGGATGCTGGGGTGAGGGGAGCGCTGGTTATTCATAATCATCTCATGCTGGTTTTCTTTCACTCTAAAGGACATCAAACAGGCGGTAAATCTGTGGGAACTCTCTCTTCTCATTGGCCGGCCAGCAGTGCCAGTGAAAATACAACACTCTTTAAAAGCACCAGATGAAACTTTTTCTTCGTCTTTTATCTCCCAATAAACTATGACTCAGGATTACAGGTATACTAGACCGGATCTAGAGGGGGGGCAGGGGTGGGCAGTGCCCACCCAAACGTGCATCTTCAATCAAATAAACGGTTACGGGGATTAAATATCTTCTCTTACGGGGGTCTCGGATATCTCAAAAAATTGGGGTAATAACGTGTCCATTCTGGTTTCTTGATGTGAAAAACTTAAGACTTGCCCCCACCCCTGGCATTCTTCCAGCCCACCCAAGCCAGGCCGGCTAGGTATAGTTAAGATGATTTCACTGAATTCGAATGTTGTCTAATTAGACCTTCAACTAAGCCCCTCCCCCAATCCGTCCGTCTCCAATAGGCATGCTAGAAAAGGGAAGCTTGACCAGGAAAGCTAAACTACTTGGACTGGCATTGGTCAGTGACTAAACTCCGCCCCAATGGGTGTGGTTTTGAGAAGGGCTCATTGGCCATTGGCTAATCCTCCCTGTAATCATATAAGGACTTCCTCCCTGTCCTCACAGACAAACCAATGAAAAAACAAAACCCTTTGGGTGTCCATTCAGGGTGAGAGGTTTATTTGGGGTATTAATTTGTCCAATCAGGGTGAGAGGTGCAGCAGGGGCGGTCCCTCCTGGGGGTGGGGGGGCCTTGGTGTACGTGCTGATGGCCTGTTGCTCTGTAAAGTGTGTGCATGTGCACATCTTGCTACCGGGGCAGGGCAGTGGGGAGGGGACTTTTATTTCCAAAATCACCCAAATCACTTCTTTAATAAGAGGTAAATACAGACGGACGACGCCCCCCTTTTTGCTTTCCACCAATCAGGCGGGACTGGTAGGTAGGTAGGTCGTTAGGCCACGCCCCTCCCCTGTAGGCAGGTCGTTAGGCCACGCCCCTCCCCTGTAGGCAGGTCGTTAGGCCACGCCCCTCCCCTGTAGGCAGGTCGTTAGGCCACGCCCCTCCCCTGTAGCTAGGTCGTTAGGCCACGCCCCTCCCCTGTAGGTCGTTAGGCCACGCCCCTCCCCTGTAGGTCGTTAGGCCACGCCCCTCCCCTGTAGGTCGTTAGGCCACGCCCCTCCCCTGTAGGTCGTTAGGCCACGCCCCTCCCCTGTAGGTCGTTAGGCCACGCCCCTCCCCTGTAGATAGGTCGTTAGGCCACGCCCCTCCCCTGTAGATAGGTCGTTAGGCCACGCCCCTCCCCTGTAGGCAGGTCGTTAGGCCACGCCCCTCCCCTGTAGGTAGGTCGTTAGGCCACGCCCCTCCCCTGTAGGTAGATCGTTAGGCCACGCCCCTCCCTGTGTATTTTCTAGCCAGCAGGTGGTGCTGCATCCTTCCTGTACCTCTCTGCTGCGTACGCCTCTCTGTGCTGGGGCTTCCTGTGGGCGGAGCCTCCTCTAGAAGCCCCGCCTCCTCCTCCTCCGTTGCGCTGTGGAGAGAAGGATCCAGATCCAGATCCAGATCCTCGTCCAGGAGGTCCGTCCCAGGACTTGTCTCGAGGTGAGCGCTGGTCGTCGTACAGCGGCCGGCCTCTGGGAGGACTGTAGTGATGATCCTTGTGCTGGGGGAACGGCGGGGGTCTTTTGAAGGACCCCCCCTGGTGGTCGTGGTGATGGTGGTGGTCCTCGGGGGAACGGTCTCCCGGTGCGGGTGGTAGTGGCGAGGGGAGCGGGACGAGGGCCGTGGGGGTCCGTGGAAGGAGCCTCCACTAGGGGGTCCCCGGTGCGCTGGGGGGCTGCGGGACGAGGGGGAGCGGTGGTGGTGTGAGGGGTGGTGAGGGTGAGGAGGGTGTGGGGAGCGGTGGGGAGGGTGATTAGGTCTGGAGGAGGAGGGGGACGGGCGTCCACCTCCTCCCCCTCCTCCCCCTCCTCCCCTAGAGGGGGAGGGGCGGGGGGCGTGGCGAGGGGCAGGGGGATGGGGAGGGTCCATGGGGAAGGAGGAGGAGGAGTGGTGGCTGCTGGGAGACTTCCAGTGGTTGAACGGAGGATCATCCTCCTCCTGGTCGTCCTGGTGCCGACGGTTCGATCCCATCAGCTTGGAGAAGGGAGGAGGACGGCCCCTGGCTCTGGCTCCTCCCCCTCCTCCTCCTCTAGCTCCTCCCCCTCCTCTCCAGGGGGCGGGGCCGCTGGGCGGGGCATCGTAGTGGTGGGAGGAGCTACGGCGAGGTTTGGAGTGAGGAGAGGAGTAGTGAGGATCTGAGGAGCCGTTACCGTCAGGGAAGGGCCTAGGAGAGGAGACACACACACACACAAACAGAGCAGTTGGTAAGTTACAGTTACATAATGCGTACAGCGGCTGTTACATCTAGAGTTCGGCCCATTCTGTGGCCCTCACACATTGGCCACTGGCGACAGGTGCTCAGTCCAATTTGGGCAAATATTTCCAGTCCATGCAAAAAATGTGCAACAAGATGTGCACCATCAGTGGATGAAGCCATTTCTCAATTCATTCACATGCACCATAGACGCACACAGTCATTAGTGGCATCCAGCTGCTAATAAATCCGGGTGCTTATCGTGTAAACAGTGGTCTTTCAATATAAAGTGACGGTCCCAGAAAGAGAATTATCATGAAATGGGGGTCTGTGCAGAGTAATTCATGTGAAACTGGGGGTCTTTGAAATTAAAATGAACACTGCGAGGGCTTTAAAATCTTATGGGGGTCTTACGGGGTCCATTGGGGGTCCTTGGAATGTAAAAGTTTGGGAAACACTGCCCTAAGCTAACCCCTCAAGTCTTTAACTGCTTATTAGCCTATTGTTGTTGTTGCTGTTATTATTGTTACTCCTACTAGATAACCGGTATGCAGATTCAGTGTGTTGTGCTTTGAAAATGGAATGTCTATTGTACATTAGGGTACATGAAGAGCATAGGCTAAATAAGCCATCCCTTTCTCTGTCACTCTCTCGCACACACGCACACGCACGCACACGCACGCGCACACGCACGCGCACACGCACACGCACACGCACACGCACACGCACACGCACACGCGCACACACACACACACACACACACACACACACGCACACACAGTTAATTATATTATGCATGGAATTAAAAAGAATCACTGGCGTTGTGCGTTAATATGCGCAGACAGCGCGTGTGTGCACCATAGAGCTGAACGTTTTCTTGGGCAGGCAAATTCAGACGTCATGTTTACAGTACGTGTTTGTTTCTGTGTGTATCGGCGTGTAGTGGAGCGTAGACGCTAACTCTTGACATCACGACTCCTAAAGAACGTAATGTATGTTTTGTATGTAGTGACACTCGTGTGTAATCTGTTACATACTTATTATTTTAATAAGTATTATTTTATCAAAAAGGTTAAAAACCACTGTGTGAATTAAAGTGAATTAAAGCAATGACAGCAATATCAATTTCAAGATCTTTGACATAATCAAGTTCAGACAGCACTCTTACATACTAGGGCATTAACGACTTGAGATTTTTTCAAGTCGACTTGTCAGACAGTCAAGTCGATAAATTATCGATTTATCGTTTTATGGGGGGGGGGGGGGGGGGGGGGGGGGGGGGGGGGGGGGGTCCGTCGTGGTGGTTCCCCGAGGGGGGTCGGGGATCAAATGGTGCCGCTATATGCCGGCGCAGTGCTTATAGAAAACACATCGCGAGCCTGACGCATGTGGCAAGGTTAATATGAAAACAGTATTGGCACACAGCACAACAGTATTGACACGCAGCACAACGTCCACTATGGCCAGCCATAAAACACACAACGTTCTAACCACATGTTAGAACGCAACAGAAGACATACACACACGCTGGTTCTAACATAGCGGCCACATTATCAGAATACTATCCATTACATGTAGCCGCCTCCTCCACCACCACCACCACCACCACCACCACCATACCGCGCCGCTTTCTTTTCTGATCCATTCAGTAAATTAATGAGAACGACGCGGACAGAAGCATGCGTCCCGTGCGTACTGCGTAGCCTAATGCGAAACGAGGAACAAGACGGTCACACGAGGTAGCACACGAGGACGAGTTGATTGATGAAGTTCTGTATTTCGTTGACACTGTTTGCTGTTCGATCTGATCCGTGTACGTAATGATCAGCTGGAACGCCGCGCGCCGAGAGCGCAAGGCGCACGCAGCTGCATAAGATTGGTAAACCTAAATTAAGGCTTTACTCCGATAGAGTTGCAAAGGAAATTTCAAAGGAGACTTCTGTCCGTGAGTGACAGTAACCAATATTACAGTTGAATTATATACACACGCGTCACACACATAGAGAAAGAAAAAAGGGGAAAACAAAGGTAAATGTTTAATTCCTCCTCCTTACTCCTTCGCTCGGAGGAAGGGGAAAAAACAACTTATCGACTCGTGCTTTTTAGAGTCGACACGTGTTTATGCAAATCGATGCATCGATGTATCGATTTTTTGGTTAAAGCCCTATTACATACACAGACACTTTTCTGGCAACCATTCAGTTATTGTATTCTGAATCAATGCAAATTCTGAATCCATCCAGCTCTGCCAAGAACTGATGGATAAGAGACAGTTTGGAACAGGGAGAACAGGTTTAGAGGAGTTGGATCCTGATCTGATGTGCATTAGAACAAATACCCCAGGCCAAGAAACACACACACACACACACACACACACACACACACGCACACGCACGCGCACACACGCACACACACACACCTTGTATCAGACCTACAAGCTGAGCTCATAGCTCTTGTAATTATGCTAATAAACCTTAGAACACCAAAAGGTGTTCCCGCCAAAAATGACTGAAAGTGTAATAATCACAACAATGTTGTCATTGGTGAAAAAATGCTCATCTTTTAACACATCGACTGCAGGCACATCTTCGTCGTTTTCTCTCCATTGCCACGGCTCAAGCCAGTGAAATCGGTAAAAAAAAAAAAAAAAAAAAAAAAAATTATATTATATATATATATATATATATATATATATATATATATATATATATATATATATATATATATATATATATATATATATATATATTTTTTTTTTTTTTTGAAGCCCCAGATCGCCTAAACACGAGGGGGGTGCCGTCATGCTTATTTCTGGTGTCTTGACTAACCTGTCCTCTGACGATCTGAGCAAAAAGTTCTGGGTCAAAAATCAGGAAGTGACGTCTAGCCCTAGTTGATTTACCCGTGTGCAAACGACATTCAGGGGCTTTTGAATGCATTGGATTGAATGGGTGCAAATGGGACAAACAAAAAAAGTTGTCGCGGCAATTCTGTTCCAAATGAAAGTCAGCAACGGGATCATTATCAGACGATGTGCTGGGACTAATAGATGGATTAAAGAATGAAATCTACATTTTGTCGTGTTACGACCCGTTGTCGTGACCGGTGTGCATAATTTAACGGGAAAACAACGACGACCGCGGGAACGGCAGTCTGTGAGTTAAAATCTAAAGTAAAGGAACCAAAGCAGCAGATCTACAGACGTTCTGAGTCACTGATAGTGTAGAATGGATCCTTATCAACTGTCAATACCCAATTTAGGAAACGGTTGACCAAAAACGGAATAGCCGAGTATCATCAATATACGCTCAGAACTTCAGACTATCAAGAACAAAACACATGGCCTGGATATTTATTCTTTTAATTCACCCATTTTTAGACTGACACTCCAAATAAGTGTCATAATCAGATTCATCAATTAATCGGACTAGGGCCTTACCCGTTGTGAATATATGAACAACAAATAATGTTCAGTGTAAATATATGAGCAACAAATCATGTACAGTGTAAAACTGTAAAGTGAATTAGCAGATCATAACAGTGTAGGCGAATTATAGTGAATTAACAGATTATACCAATCATGTAAGTATGTAATTGCTTTAATGTGTAATTGTGGGTAGGCTATACTTTAGGGCAGGGGTTTTCAACCTTTTGACTCCAGGGACCACCATTTATTCAGCATTTGAGCCACGGACCACCATTTGAGAACATTTTAGCCCCACAGACCCCAAAACTAAAGATTTATTTTGCTTTTGTCCATCTTCTAGTTGTGTAGACTTGGGGCTAATTCAAATGATGAATATTTTAACTCTTGACAGTGTAAAAATGAAACCAAATGGACCCGCAAGGGTCCATTTGGTTTCATTTCTTCGTTCTCAAGAGTTACATCTGGTTAACCAACTTAGCTGGCTACCACCTGGAACCCTCTCAGGGACCACTGGTGGTCCCCGGACCACCTGTTGAAAACCCCTGCTTTAGGGAAAACTGTTGTAGCAAAGCAAGGGTGCCATGCAGGAACGTGGTGAAAAATCGGATGAAGTAGCTGTTTCTGTGGACATATGAAGCCAGTGGCATGGGGTTTAGAAAGTGAAGGGGGGGTCGTAATAACTGTGTTTGTGTGCGTGCGTGTGCATGCGTGTCTATGCCCGAATCAAGAAGACGCACAGTGTAACATTATTTGTCTTACAGTTATATCTCATAGATATAAGACAACCATATATATATCAATGCATAACGCATCGGGCAGGTTGAAGCTGCAGCTGGAGGAAATCCCTGTACTTGGCAGACACGCACACACGCATCGCAAAATGTGCATGTCCCTGCTGTTGTACAACTCAACATCATATAATAAACAGAAAACAGCGGTCGCGATTGTAGATGGGCCGTTTTCGTTTGAGAGGTGGCCAGGGAAAGAAATGTGCCTGCTGTCCGTTTCCATGACGCAAGAGTTGTGTTACACTCCGTAACTTATCTTCATGGTGGGGCTGCTGCTGCTGCTGCCCGCCACTTGAACATGCGAGTGGAAAGGGACATGGCAAACAAACAACTGTCCAGTTTGAACGTGCGTAAAGTGTCCGCCTCGCTTCCTTCCCGGCGTACCGTAAATCCACATTGTGCCAGCGTTCTCCTCCTCCGACAACACCGCTCCCCCGGCAACAACTCCGCATGACAGTGGGGTTACACTGAGAACAGTGCCCGTGATGTGATGCGTGACGTTAGGGGGCGTTCGGACGTTGCCGATTATGCACTATTAAATTAATTATTAATTAACAATTGGTTATTTTCAGAAAAGGGCTTCGTTAGTCTCTTCCTAATGTTATGTTCAATGAGCATGTGAAAACTCAGAATGATTGCTGTAGTCAGTGACGACTTATGCCTGTTTCAGACAGACAGACAGACAGACATTTGCTTAATTATTAATAGGATGTCGGGAAAATTATCGGCCAATGCGATGAATCAATTATGAAAATAATTGTTAGTTGCAGGCCTAATGTCAAAACATTTATTCAGCACGTTTCAATGCATTAATTGCATACAACATTAGGTGATATTTTTTCTGAAAATCTGTGTGGAAACAGAATAGTCCGGAATTGCAATTTTTAGCCATTGTTTGCTGAATATTCGGCACACTTTCACTGCGACTCCTACCTACTCCACAACACAACTGGTGGCATTCCCCATCACACACCATCTATTTATAGACACAGTTAATAAATAAAGCAGTGGTTTTCATCCAGGGGTCCGGGGACCACTAGTGGTCCTTGAGAGGGTTACAGGTGGTCCCCAGGCTAAATGATGGGCAGTTGGTTAACCAGATGCAACTCTCAAGAGTTAAAATATTAATTGTCTGAATTAGCACCACTTAATTAATAAGTCTACACTGTTTTGTTGGAAAATCCAGCCCTGAATTGTGGACAAAACCAAAATAATTCTTTAGTTTTTGGTCTTTGGGACTAAAATGTCATCATATGTTGGTCCGTGGCTCATATGCTAAATAAATGGCGGGCCCTGGGATG
Organism: Benthosema pterotum; assembly: GCA_039105355.1. Classification (NCBI taxonomy): domain Eukaryota; kingdom Metazoa; phylum Chordata; class Actinopteri; order Myctophiformes; family Myctophidae; genus Benthosema; species Benthosema pterotum. Next base: position 50,909,756 of record CM076975.1, on the reverse strand, counting down.
AAAAAGGTTGAAAACCCTTGAACTAGAGCAGTGACAGACCCCCTGTGGTGAAATGGTCTTAATGGAGACTAGGGATGTGAAAAAAAGTCGGAAATCAACACGATTGTCGACACGTGCTGACGTCGACACAAAAAAGTACGAGTCGAAAATCGCCTCTTTTTTCTTTTTTTTATATTAATGATTTTTATTTTGTATTCTTTGCAATTTCTTGTTCAAAAACGTCACAACGTTACTGTTTTCAAGGGAACAGAATTGCTTATTTCGGGTATTAGGCTACTATCACTGTAGTGAGAACATGTCTGTGCTGCGCGCGTCTGTGCTGCTTCCTCCTCCTCCTCCCCCCGGCGTTCTGCCGCGGCGAATCCGGCTTTCCCCCCCCGAGTAGGAGGAGGTGCAAGCGGCAGCGGCCCCGGTCTGCACCCGCCGAAATGCGTCTTCCTCCTACCCCCTGCGTTCTGTCCCGCGAGTCCGGCTTTTCCCGGGGAGGTGGAGGAGGCGGCAGCGGCTGCTCCCTGCACCCGCCGAAAAAAAAGCTAAACAGGCCCGGACGCAATGATTGACTTTTATTTCGCCGAGCAGGCGCCTCCGAAATGGAGCGTTACGTATGGGAGAAAGCTATCTCTCCTGCACAAGACCGAGGTCTCACATGGTAGAGGGAGAGAGAGAGAGAGACGGAGAGAGAGAGAGAGAGAGAGAGAGAGAGAGAGAGAGAGAGAGAGAGAGAGAGAGAGAGAGAGAGACGCTGCTGGTGGCAAGCAGCACGCGTCAAGCGCGACAAGCCTATATTATTTGTACTTATCTTGTCCAGTGTTCTGTTTCACGTTGTTTGGCCATGTCTGACAGCAGACGCAGGAAAAAGCAAAGATGCAGGGAATCCGTCGCAAGGAAAGAGAAAAACTCCTCTATCAAGTCGATTAGGCTACTAATGAATGTGGAATGCCAGGTGCGGGTGCTTGTCTGTTGCGTGGTGCGCTCTGCGCCCTGCGCCTCGCTCTGCCATGCGCTTTGCTTTGAGAACATGCCTGATCATTGTCCAGCGCAGTATGGAACGTTCTCCTCAGATATGCATATTTTGGTATTATATATTGCTCGATTTCGCGGTCCTGCTTATTTTATCTTGCACCTCTCCCTCCCGTAGGCATTTTCATGCCGCCCGCGCTGCAACATTTTGCGTTGGGTCCCGCCGGCACCGCGGGCTAAAAAAAAAAAAAAAAAAAAATCGATTTATTGTCGATATTGGGCCGCGACACGTCGACATTCCAAATATGTGTCGATTAACATCCCTAATGGAGACATTGAAACCTCAGACTCTACCAGTCCTGGTGATGTAGAACTGACACTATCTGCTCTGATATGTTCAGCTGTACAAAGGTTCACACTCATCCTCTGAATATCTATTACACACACACACGCACGCACGCACGCACGCACACACACGCACGCACGCACACACACGCACGCGCACACGCACACACACACCTCATTATTCAACTAAACACCATAAGACCAGAATAACTTTCATTGACCGATTGGAACATTACAGTATTCCAACAGTGTAGACTCAGGCTATAGATTCCATGTATATACTGGAATACGTTTCACACGAGGATACCAGCAATGCTGATTTGGTTCCAGATGCATAGTATTACTTTTAATTCAACTGTGAGGATGTATACTAAATACATATGGTAGAGTAATCATGTGGGCATTACTACCACCACACACTTACACACACCCCTTGCTGTCTGCTGTGTTGCCAACGGGTGTGAACGTTTGTTTCATGCAGAACACCACAACCTCAACAAGTGTGAACCAACATCAAAGAAACCAAAGAAAGGGAACCTTGTTGGTGTTGGACCACCCACGTCATTAACACAAACACTTTTACTATGCAAACCTGCAGCAGTTGTGAGTCACACTGACGCACGCACGCACACACACACCACTGCAAAGTGATAGTGGGACAGTATTTTCACCCCAGGCCCATAGCACTTGCAGTACCAACCTAGATATCCCAGATAGCCGGTTTAGGTTTATGCAAACTTATAGCCCAGTACTGTTTGCACAGTTAGAATAGCCTGCTCTATATGGGTTTACTGCTCTTAGCAGGCAGTGAACTCCATGTGTACGCTGTACTCATACATAATGTAGATAATACATGAAATAATTAAGCTATAGTTTACCAACGATAGGCTGACAGGGCAGAAAAATCCACCTGGACCAAAGGTCTGGTTTTATCCAAATCTCAACACAAATCGTCACACATGATATCTGTAGTCATGTGATCACATGTCTGTTGGGTTTCTCAGATTCTACAGGGGTCAGTGGTGACCACACTTTTCGGACTTGAGAGCTACTTTCAAAATGAGCGTCTCAACAAGATCTACACATCAAAAATGTGATTGTTCCATTACTGAAAATCCAGGCCCATAGAAAGTGTGAGCTTTGAAATAGTGGTGATGGTGTTACTTACTGTTATAGTGTTTAAGAATAATGCATTTATAATGAAAAATAGAGGGGGAGAATTGGAAGGTTTTCTTGTATGTGTTACTACAGACGTTTGAGTTGACCGTTTGTGGTGTTGAGTTTAGTCTCTTGCACCCAAAACTAAGAAGTTTCGCGTTTTTGACCACAATTGGGAAAGAGAACTGGCAAAACGTTGGTCAAAATAACAATTATTCTCCATTTTCTAATTGTGTGGACTCTTGAAAATTATGTAATTCAGATGTTAAAATGTAATTTAACTCTCTCAAGAGTTACAGATCTATAAAGGTCCAAGTGCTGGGAGGACTGTCATGTGATCTACCTGCATGGTCTGTGTGATCTACTGGTAGATCACCATGTGATCTACCTGCATGGTCTGTGTGATCTACTGGTAGATCACCATGTGATCTACCTGCATGGTCTGTGTGATCTACTGGTAGATCACCATGTGATCTACCTGCATGGTCTGTGTGATCTACTGGTAGATCACCATGTGATCTACCTGCATGGTCTGTGTGATCTACTGGTAGATCACCATGTGATCTACCTGCATGGTCTGTGTGATCTACTGGTAGATCACCATCTACTTTTTGGACAGCCCTGATATACATTGATTGGATAACATTTTTAAGCCTTTTGAAAGTTCTCAATTCTGGTTCGTTTCATACAAAATGTCCTGGTCATCCACAACGATGTCCTCAGGGATGATATGAGTGTTCTGACTGCGTTTCATAATCTAAAACAATTAAGCAAAAACAACAACAACAACAAAACACAGGTTATACTGTATGTTACCTTGGCTTAAAGCGAGGCGGTCCAAAACGTGGCCGCGGCATGTTGGCAGTGAGTGAATACCTGTATGGACAGAGACACAGAGACAGCAAGATCATTAGTTACACCAAACAACAACACACTTAAAGATGGAGCTGAAACATAAGCCTCAAAACCGCATATCGTTGTTAGTCATCGTTGGTGTGCTTCTACTTTCATTCAGAACATGTAATAACATGTTTCATGTGATTATATGAGTCTCACATGTTCCTGAACAGTCAGTGATGAATAATTATGTAAAAAGCAGTGGTGTTGATTTTTAACGCGTTAACGGCGTTAGTTAAATTTGCCCGATTTTTGCGTTAAATTTTCTAACGCAATTAACGCACATGCACGCGCGTGCACACGCGTGCACGCGCACGCTCGCGCGTGCGTATGCTCTGTCTCGGATGTGATTCCACTCGCTGGCGACTCTATTAAAGGGGGACAACAAATAGGGACAAAGTTGCGGAATGCATTGGAGTCTATGGGCTCGAGCGAGTATATCAGGGCTACTAAACTGGTGGCCTGACATCTCCGTTCACTTCCATGGAATGGTCTAATGGCGGCTGCTCTTCATTTCCACTGAGCATGAGTACAGCTAACTGAATAGCAGCGCACGCTCTGTTCTGTGACCCCTCAATGTCGCTAGTCTGTCACTACTCTATGGTCCCTTCCCACCGGGGAATCAGTGGGGCTCCACTTCCTGTTCCTGCACGTGAAGTTAGATCATGTAAACAAACCAAACAGCAGCTCTTTCGGATTACTCCCAACTATTGTGGTGTGAATGAATGAATGAATGGTGTGTTTGTTTAACCGCGTCGCCATCGAAACTGAGAAGAAAAGTTGATTCAGAAAATCGCCAGTTTAATAACGAGTGGACCGAGAAATAATGGCTAAATTGAAACTCCATAGGGAGCGCAGGCAGACGCATTTGCTCTGTAACCAAGTCAATGCTGTCGCAAAATAAAAAAGACGTAAAAGACGCCACTGTTGCATGGATTATTGTCAAGAAGAAAAAAAAACACCCAAAGATGCTGAGATGATGAAGAGTCGAGTGCATGTTGGCTGCAGAAGGTAGAGCCTATTTCTTTCCCTGTTTACCTCCACTATGATTTTCTGCTTTTGACTTTGCATTAGTGAATATTTGTACGTCTGTCTTGATGACATGAACATGGTGGGCCCTAATGTATGGCCACTGGCCAGTCAAAGATGTGCCATCACTGTCATTAGTTGCCTGTGTGTTGTAGGCTAGTCCTGTCCCCTGTTGCGAGCCTTTTGAGAATTAAAGAGAGAGCACAATAAGTGTGCCTTAGATGTTGTGATTTGCTGCTGTTGTGATAACAGATATGATATGAAGTCCTTTTTCATAAGCTGCACTATAAACGTGTATTTTGATTTGGTTCAAATATGATGCATGTTAGAAAGACCAGATGCACATTGCACTTTTCTTATAAATGGAGCATTAAAAAAAAATGTGTCTGTGTGTGTACACATGTCATGGTGGAGAGTAGTCGCTGTGGCAGTCTGGCCCCCGGGCCCCTTGGGTTGCTGTCTTTCCATTTCCGCAACAATACACAGGAAAACATGGCATATTTTGGACATAGTCCGAATGGTGATTAATCATGATTAAATTAATTTTGAAGGTGTGATTAATTTGATTAAAATTTTTAATCATTCAACACCCCTAGTAAAAAGTCAAGGCTACAGGGTCGGTTTATTATGTTCAGAATAACGTGACACTTTGACCTGGACTCAGAATAGAAAGGTCTGGTCAAATCACCCAAGTCAGGTCACCCCCCGTCACTACCCATTTTTAAGCGTATGTGTGTGTGTGTGTGTGTGTGTGTGTGTGTGTGTGTTTTACACAATTGCAACTAGAGATTCTCTAATAACCATGATCGGCCGTGTCGGCCAATATTCACTCCAATCTGCAATTTACCCTTCTGTTATCTGCAAATTACATTATCTGGAGAAACTGATCTTTTTTTTACCATTTAAGTGGTATAAATGTCAAACAGATATAATACAATTTTGCGTCATTGTGACAGGACTAACGATTCTCTCCCACACACGCAGTCAAGGTTCTTTATTTGTCACTCCAGTGTATGTCAGGACATATACAGGGATGAAATAACGTTTCATGCCTGTATAAATGACACATATAATTTTGTGAAAAATGTCAAATTTGTCAAAAAAATGCCAAATTTGCTAGCCTGGAACCAGCCTCATTTGCCGTTGAAAAATTCAACTTAGCGGTGACTGAGTCTGGACAGTCCGTGACTGCTTATCTCCCTGACATCATCTGTCGTGTAGCGACGTTGTTTCTGAGTGGATGTTGATCCAATGAAGCTAAACTGTTGTATTTGATCCTTCAGAGAGTTCCATGTGGTCCCCAGGCTAAATGATGGACACTTTGTTAACCAGATGTAACTCTTTGAGAGCGTAAACATGGAACCAAATGGACCCTTGCATGTCCATTTGGTTAAAAAATTCATCATATGAATTAGCCCAAGTCTACACAACTAGAGAATGTAGAAGATTAATGGTCATTTTGATCTGTATGTTTTTGTTTCCTGGAATTGTGGACAGAAGCAAAAGAAATCTTTGTAGTTTTGTGGTCTGTGGCTCAAATTCTCAATAAATAGCGGGCCCTGGGATCAAAAAGGTTGAAAACCACTGGTTTAGATGACATTCAACACAATTCATGGTGAATTCAGCAGAGATTTGAGGCCAACAGCTACAGCACGCCATGCCTGGTGGTATTTGGCTGGTGAAAACGCCCAGCCATGTTTTATTATGGCAGCCAACTACAGATGAACTGACCACAGTGCAGGGCAGGCTTATCACACTGTTATCTACACACTATGACAGACATAGAGCAGAGACACAGACAAGTGACAACTCCGTTCACTCCATGGGGTCAGTCCAATGGAGGCTTTTCTACAGAGACTTCTATTGGGAATGGGGACAACAAATAGGGACAAGTCCTGGACCTGAAGTAGGGAGACACAGCCGCAGCTTTAAAGAGGAATTCCACCCATTTTCAAAAATCCCCAAAAAATCCAATGTACGATCTCATGAAAAAAGAAGCGTCTAAAAGAAATCTATTAACATGGTGAAAAAACATCTTGATGTCATCAAGATGTTTCACCATGTTAGAGGTTTTCTTCAGACCTTCATTTGTAGGAAAAACATGTCCACACAACATCTCTAAGGTAAATTAATGACATTAAAATGTTGAAAATTGGTGGTATTCCGCTTTAAGAATCTTAAATCCATTTGTTTTAGATCGTTTTGTAGTAAACGTTACAGTGACTTCAATTGTCACTGCACACATGCCCTAAAACAGCTCTTATTTGCGTCTCCCTCGTTGAAAACAATGTATTTCCAACTCAGTTTGTCCCTAATGAACAGCAGCTCAGTTTTCTGACCCCTCAATGTCGCTACTCTGACCCTGTGATGACTCTGGTATGTAATGTCAGAGACACCCATTCGTTAAATGAACATCTAGTTTTAAAGCCACAGTAAAGAGTTGTAATTCCAACACCTTAATAATGTCCAGTGTCTCTGCTGTTAGACACGTTAGTGTTGATAAATTATATTAAACTAAAGCATAACTTTCAGTTTCAGTTCATTGATAACAACCGCCAGGCGGCTGAAGGAATGCAAAGGCCGCGTGACTACGCATCCCACCGCAGGTCTGGGAAAACCCTCCGTTCCTGAACTGCGGTGGGATTCATAATCTTCAATGGGCCAGCAGCCACCCAACTAGCGTAGGTTAGCTTAGCATGTTGCTAAAGCCCCACCGGGCGGACAGACAGCATACAGTCACACACTTTAGGCGTCTCTGTTTTAGTTTTATTTATGTAAATACGGTAAATGTATGAGCACAAATACATGTAAAACACAGTTAACTCGTCCTTCGTCTTATTAGGTGTTATAATAGATTAAAACACAGTTAAATAATGTGATTTTAAGCCAGACTTACCACAGAGCGTCCTGTGACTCACTGGAGAGAAATCCTACTCTGTTGTTGCCAGGTTGTGTGAAAAGTAAGCACAAATCCTACTCTGTGTCGTTGCCAGGTTGTGTGAGAAGTAAGCATAGATGACAGTGGTTTTAGCCCCACAGACCAAAAATAAAGATTTATTTTGCTTTTGTCCACAATTCCAGGCTGGATTTTGGGGAAACAAAACAGTTAAACAGTTAAACACACAGATCAAAATAACCATTAATCTTCTATAACCGAATGGACCTGCAAGGTTAACTCTTAGAGAGCTACATGATCTGGTTAACCAACTTTCTCTCATTTAGCCTGGCAGTGGGGACCACCCGAAACCCTCTCAAGGACCACTGATTGAAAACCACTGGTCTTTGAGAACCAGCACAAAAGAGGCTTGATTGATTTAACAGCTCTGAGATTAACAGACAAAGCACAACTCAGTATAGGGCTGATAACTGTAAATGTTTTTTCTTGTGTATATTTCTTTTCCATTTTACCTCCACTATGATCTGCTGCTTCTGACTTTAGCGAAGTGAATACTTTATGTCTCTAAATGTCTTGATGAAATGAACATGGAGGATGAGTGTATTCTGAACTGGTTTGTTCATTCACTGTTATCAGTCTGGTGTTATCGAGTTGGTCTTGAATTGTACTGTAAATATTAGTATATTATTATTAATTATTACCTTCATTTTAAAGCAATATATTATATTACAATATTACTGTCTGAGCAAGTGTGATATATTAATATACATATTACTTTAAAAAAATACAAAATATATAATGAAATATTTAGTGTCAGTATTAATCAAATATTGGGTAGGCCAGTGGCATACCTACAATAAAGCAAACCCACTTGGATATCTGACCAAATCCATATATGAAATCAACTTGAAAAAACGTCACACCTGAATAAATAATTTGATGACAAATGATAGAAAATAAGTAATTATTTAACTTCTGCAGATGTCAATATAATTTCACAAGAGACAGATTGACAGAAAGTAATATTGAAAGTAATGGACTAATGCAGAAAGAAAAGTATAATAGATTGTTTTAGTTAAGTAATATATTTATATTACAAGTTACTGCATTTTGGTAATATATTATGTAATACATTAAGTTACGTAGTGCACATGTCCCAACAGGTCTTGAATTGTAGGCCTACTGTAAATCTAGAGTATCTATAATGAGATCAAATCGTGTCACCACTCTCTTTTTACAGTTACTCTATGTAGATCTACAAGCTTCCAAGTCCAAGCTGCATGCATGTGGCTCAGATCTGATTCAGGCTGGATTTGGCTGCCAGTGTAAAACCAGCCCTAAGCCCTTAGAGACAGAAATATTCACTTCTGTAAAGTCAGAAGCAGCAGATCATAGTGGAGGGAAAAGGGGAAAGAGAAAGACACAAGAAGGGGGGAAAGGTTATGTTTACGGAGGGTAGTTTTTGGTTTTGAAGGAATTCAAAGGAAGAGTTCACTTTTCTTAACGGCTGTGGGTGAGGCATTCCACATTGTAGTGGCATAGGAACGAAAATTATCTCTCTTTTTTGCACATGGTTCGCTGAACTCCCACTGATGTTGCAAGAGTGGACTTGGTTGAAGATCTACAAGCTTTAGATCTGCTGTTTTCCATAATAATAATAATAATAGTTCGCTTATAATAAGCAGGCATGGCAACACCGACCCTTCTAGTTCTTGATCTTCTGGACAGCTGTTCCTCTGCTACTAGTCCCATAGCCTGGAGGGACGCCCGCGATGTGATTGGCCAGTTGGTTGCGCTGACAACGGTGGACCGTCCCGAACACACAGTCACAAAGTAATCACTAACACTACTTACTTTTATCTCATTATTGTTCATATGTTTTACTTTGAGGAGTTTTGCACGTGATTGACCATTACAGGTTATATTAAGAAGTGAATCCTATGATTTGAATATGAAGGACCCCAAAGGAAACAGACCATGGACAAAAGATGATGGGCAAGTGGAATACAACCACCCTAAGGACTACTAATATACTGTACTATATACTGATCTACCTGTAGGCTAATTGTGACACTTGCTTTGGCAATGTAAACATTTGTTTTCTCACCAATAAAGCTCATTTGAATTGAAATTGAAAAGTGCACATACAGGGGTTTTTGAGGTTTTAAATGCTCTTGGCAGAGATTGTATTAAAATGTACTTAAACCTAATACAGTAGTCAATCAATCAATCAATCAATCGTGTATGTTAACGTTGTTATAATCTTATATTGTTAATTGACATTCAGGCCTATGGCAATCTGTCCATCAAACCTTTGTATTGGAGAGCGGGGCACAAAGTAACGTTTTTTGCTTTTTGGCTGATATCACAAGATATACTGCAGTATCACAATTCCTTTTTTTACACAAGCAACATACACCTCTATGCTACATATGAGCAGTGGAAGTTTGTTATATAAACCTACCATTCATTTACAATTTCATCAGAAGTAAACTATGTAAAATATTACAACTTACCCCACTGGTGGGGAACGTTGTAACAGGTGGAGGGTTAGTTGTAACCCACACTGGAAATGTTTGTTTAAACAATTAATTCAGTATAAGTATTTCAGTTTATCAAAATGATGCTAAAAGACACTTAATTAGCAAACAAAAAAAACATAAAAATAGAATTTTAAAATATACTTTAATTTTAATTAGTCATGAAAACGATAGGAATACAATTTAATAGCAGTCACTCTACAGTCAAATGTAAATATGTTTAACACAATAAATAAAAATAAATATTACATATATCAGAGGTTGACACTAAGGTCTCGGAGGCACTTGCCCATCGGGCAAGTGCAAGTCAGGTTCTACTTGCCCTCAGCTCATGGTCACTTGCCCCCCAAAAATATATTGTAAATTTTGCAGATGTAACTCTTGAGAACGTAAAAATGAAACCAAATGGACCCTTGTGGGTCCATTTGGTTTCATTTTTACACTCTCAAGAGTTAAAATTCATCATCTTAATTAGCCCAGGTCTACACAACTAGAGAAGGTAGAAGATTAGGTCATTTTGATGTGTATGTTAATTTGCCTGTTTTGTTTCCCAAATCAATTGTGGATAGCTAGAAAGCAGGGAAAGACACAGAGGCAGAGTGCAATGACTGCCTTCAAGACAAATTTATCTTGTGTTGTGTTATAGTGCACTAAGTTGCCCGATCGGGCAACCAGGTAGCAGTCTTCACTTGCCCGACCATTTTTTTACTTGCCCCGGGCAAGCGGGCAAGTGTTAGTGTCAAGCCCTGTATATGATATAGGCCTATAGTTATATAGTTCACAGGGGTTGACACTAAGGTCTCCGAGGCACTTGCCCATTGGGCAAGTGCAAGTCAGGTTCTACTTGCCCTCAGGTCATGGTCACTTGCCCCCCAAAAATATATTGTAAGTTTTGAATTTAAGTTTACTTCCTACTTGGGTGCTTTAAACCAGGGGTTTTCAACACATGGTCCCTGAGAGGGTTCCAGGTGGTCCCCAGCTAAATTGGTTAACCAGATGTAACTCTTGAGAGTGTAAAAATGAAACCAAATGGACCCTTGCGGGTCCATTTGGTTTCATTTTTACAATTCATCATCTTAATTAGCCGAGGTCGCAATGACCACCTTCAAGACAAATTTATTTTGTGTTGTGTTATAGTGGACTAAGTTGCACACTTGCCCGATCGGGCAACCAGGTAGCAGTCTTCACTTGCCCCACCATTTTTTTTACTTGCCCCGGGCAAGCGGGCAAGTGTTAGTGCCAACCCCTGGTTCATATAAGTTGATAAAAATACATATTAAAATAAATTCAATATTAAATAACACTGTATTAAATAACAATATAATTTTATATATACCAGTAACAGTAAAACAAAAATATTTCACATTCTATAGCAATAAATATTTATAAAAATGTATAATAAATTAAATATTATATATATATATATATATATAATAAATACAATACTTAAATATATTGTATAGCATTACTTGAGTACTAGAACAAAATCATCCATCAATCATCCATCCTTCCTCTCTTTCCCCCTACCTTCCTCTTCCTTTTCTGACTACAATCATCACACACAAAAACCGGATCCCCCAGAGTACACAAGTGATGAGCCCACCCTGAGCATCCCACACACTTGACCCAATACTCGTCGCCTGGGGTAGACCAGTAGTCCTCCCCACACACCATGCAGTAGCCTTCGTCTTTTTGAGGGCTGCAAGAGGTCTGAGAAGCAGGAATGGAGTTATTCCTGTTTAGAGAGGTGTTGCTGCCAGCACCCGGAATGGAGGTTTCCCTGTTCAGACACATATGCACACGCACACGCACACGCGCACACGCACACACGCACACACACACACACAAACACACACACGAGCATGAGCCACTTGGTGTAGCCATAATCAGCATGTGCATTAGCAGAAAATCATGAGAGGACTGCCTTGATGGAGGCATACCTTGGACTCAGGATCCTTCTCTTGGCCGATGGTGCCTCTTTGTTTCTTCTCCCCTCCTCTTCCTCCATAGCTCTTTTAATGGGGGTGTGTCAGTTAAGATTGCATTAACCCAGACTTTCTTTGGCCGACCGCTCGTCTTTCTTTTCCCAGCCTTTGGAAAGGGTCTGACCTCAGCTGGGCTAAAGATAGGCATGGTAGATTTGGCTCTATCAAGACAGAAATGGGAAGACAGATAGATACAGGAAAGATAGTTGTTAGAAAATAATGCAAGCAATAGCAAGATCAAGACAACAGTTTAGGCTACTTAACATTTATCCACATAAAAAGTTGGCCTCACCTTTTCGCCTGCGTGGACTGGGAAGGGCCTGGCAACGACACCACAGCAGCAGTTTCTGCTTGCCTGTAAGACATACACACAGTACATACATACATGCATGCATACATACATACATGTTACAGAGTAAAAAATATTGTCATTTATGCGTAGGCCTACCTATTAGTTGCATCATCTTCCCAAGCCTCGATTGAAGACACAGGGACCGGAACGAGAAGCCAATGCAGTGGTTTCATCAACCCTAAACACAAACGCACAGCAAAGAGACACACTTTCTGTTTACAGAGTATGCTTTTGCATTAATGAAATGTATATGAAAATTAATATCAGGAAGACAAACATTTCAGTCAGATGGGAAAAGTCAGCGGGCCTGGCCTGGACACCACTGGACTGGTTTCATCATCCCTTAACACAAAAAACAAATGCACGTGCAATGCCATTAAAGTGGTTGTAGCTTGACTATAATGCAACACATAAAAATGGTTACACACAAATATTCACAATATGGACCATTACATTAGTATGATTAAGACAAGATTAATAACAGTAAATCAAAACTTTCTATTGGAACAGTCCAATCCAAAGTAGGCTCTGGGGATTCTGGACTGCACATGTGTGGATCTGCTTGCCTTGGGCTTTACATACACCCACGTGCACACACACAACCGCATATATCAAAATATAGACTTTTGAGCTGTAATAAAGATGTAAGAATACAGGAAAATGCTATATTAATGTTTCATGACCCAATCAAAGTATATTTCTATTAAACCTACCATCTACAAGTGTCTCCCTTGACACACCTCTTGCAGTGGTCCTTTTCCTTGACCTCATTCTGTGGAAACAAAGCTGGCCGATGAGTTGCCTTTAATATGAGTGATACCTTTAACACACTGTTATTTCTACACATGATATTCTTAAACATAATTAGGCCTACAATCTTTTTTATCTAGTTTATTTCGATTTGCTTTCTGTAATTTGTGTATTTGTTTAGTATAATTGTGCTTTCTTGGTATTGGCCTATAATTCAACTCAAAATTGTATTTTATGTCTTTTGAAAGTAGGATGATAGGAAGCTAAACATCAAAAACAACCATTAAAAAACATGATCACACAGAAAAATACGTTAGAAATACAGTACAAACACTAATGATCGGTTTTACATTTCAAATCACCAAAACACAATAAAACATAACAGGTTTGAATCAACACTTCGTGGAGGGTTAATTGTAACACTAAGTTACAACTTGCCCCGCCGCCTCTTTCTTCACTTTCGCCTAGCTACCACTAGATAGCAACAAGCAACAAGCTTTGTTGTGGTATCATTTTGTCACGGTGAAAACACTGCTTCTGGCGATATCTAATTTGTTACGGCCACTTTCACACAGGCTTCACAAAACAAAAAACTAGCAACATAGAAAAAGTTACTTACATGGTGCCAAAATGAACTTCTTGTGAAATCCCGCCGAACTTTTTACGTTGACGTCTGTAACTTTCTCACAAGCTTCTCGTAACAAAAATGAACCAATGGACAGAAATAAACCGGAAATGCATTGTGCGTCTGGATAAAATGTCCGTATTTCAACATGCCCCGCGTTACTTTGTTCCCCGCTCTCCCCTACAATATTGCCACCTGCTGGATATTTTGGGACTGGTTAAAAAAAAGATTGGCAATGTAATGACTAATAAAACCTAGCCGAAGTAACTGTGTTTGTTTGGTTCCACATTGTTTGAATTCCCAACATATATAGCATCTGTTGCCCATGCATCCATAATCGTAATGGAATTACATATATATTTTTTCTAAATTGTCTGCCTGGGGTCAACTAGGGGTCAAAGTGTAGAACTGTGTCCATTGTTTTTTTCCCTTAATGTTAACACTTTAATCAGGTAGGAAGGAAAATAAAACCAGCTGTTAAACCTGTACCTTCTGACTGTGGACATTAATTAGCAGTAACCAAAGCGTAGTTTAGGACAGGTAACAGTTAACTATATGATAAATGTGACTGACTAGATACAATCTGTAATGCAGTCTGTCTGTGATCAAATACATGAAAACCAAAGGTAAAATGTCAGAGTCAGTACATTAATGATGACTATAGACTCTGTGGTATGCATTAATTCATTTCACATGCAGCTGTAATGGGTTGTGTATACAGTACATAATAAATAATGCCAGAGGTTTTTGTACATTATTTTTAATCAATGCACATACATGTCAAGAAAATACAGAACATTTGATTGGTTTAGGCATCAATGGTATAAATACATGAAAAGTGTAATTTTCAGATTTATATGGCTCTGGCAGTGATTGTCACCGTTTTTAGGACGGTGTGTTGTTTGGGTTTTAAATAAGGCACACTGAATGCACTGGGTTAACTGAAGCTGCTGTTCAATAGTGCAAATCATTTGGAACATCCCACTGCTGGGTCAAGTGCAGAGATATTATTTCATCATAGTTATGATTTAAATTCCCTTCTAAGAGCTAAGATAAAACTTAAAAACACAAGAAAAACTTACAGGAATAAGAGTACAGCATGATATGAAAACCCCCAGTAAAAAAATATCAGCCAATAGAAAAGTCTTCAGTTTTGTTCTAGCATATAGTTTTTGGATTATGAATATATGTTATAAAAACTCTCCTAATTATAGCTCTGCATGTTTGCAGTAGTTTTTTTTTCTTCTTTTTTTCTTTTCATCTTCTTTTCTGAAGCATTCAATGTGTTTTAGACAAACATTATAATATTTGGCAGTCAATTCTTTGGCATAAAGGAGTGAGATCCAGTGTAAAGATGAGAGAACTGAGTGATGTGATCCACCTCCATGGTCTTGGTAGAACAACCTCAGTATATTGTTGTGGATCAACCTGTAGAGACATTATGTTCATTTAAACATAGATTATACTCAGACAGATCACAGTAGGTTTACAGGAAACAGGGAGATTGATGGAGGAAGACATGCAGTAAAGGTTGTCAGGATAGGGAGTTGAACATGCAACATTATTAGCAGTCTAACCACAAGGACCACAAGCCACCACAGGCTGCAAACAAGGAACGTAAAGTTACAATAAAGGTCTACTGTACTCACCCCAGCTGTCATCTCTCAGCAGATCCTCTTCCATGCTGGAGTCCAGGTTGTCATCATCTTCTCCACTGTCAGATCCCAGGAACTCCTTGAAGAGAACATCCAGATCATCCTCCTGATGGATCTCCTCTCCCGGAGTACCTGAGGACAGCATGGTGTTGGCAGTAGTCTTGGGCAATATACCGGTATTACCGTTTATCGCGATATTGGAAATCAATACCGAGTAATATCGTTGGATCTATAAAAAATATCGAATACCGAATATCGTCAAATACCGACATTATACTGTATTCTATTAAAATATGAGCAATGAGACTTTTAATTGTAACTATACAAACAATTTTCATATTACACACATGCCTAAAATATCCCTTATTTGGGCTAGGCTTTTTGGAAACAATGTATTTCCATCTCAGGTTTGTCCCTATTTAGGCTGCTTGAACAGCAGAGCGCTCAGTTTCTGATGCCTCAATGTCGCAATTCTGAGAACTAGGTGACTGTTGGAACGTGTCTGACTCTGATTGCACGCCATTGCCGTCTAGTTTTCAATACCGGTAATATCGAATATCGAGCTAATTAACACGTTATCAATACCGATATTAAAAAATCAATACCGCCCAAGACTAGTTGGCAGGATGCTCTTCCTCCTCTCTGTCAACTTTACATTTACGTGTTTTAGACCAATGTGTGCAAAATATTCTGCCTCAAGAACTCCCTATAAAAACTACCCAATTCTTACAGCAAGGGGATTCACGAATGTATGTACTGTATATACATTCATGACACCCCCCCTCTATACACTAAATTTACAACATGTACACCTTGACTGTCAGATAGTGTACACATTGGATTAAGATCATCTGCTAAATGCTTAAATTATCATGATAGTAGAGGTTAGTGATGGTACCTGACTCCATCATGGTGGTGTCAGTAGGAAGGTCTTCTACCTGAAGGAGGTCCTCTCTGTGGGGGTGGTGATGTTACCTGACTCTGTCATGGTGGAGAGGTTCCCTGGACCTCCATGGATCATCTGGACCTCAGCACTGGAGGAGGAGGAGGAGGAGGAGGAGGAGGAGGAGGAGGAGGAGGAGGAGGAGGAGGAGAAGGAGGAGGAGGAGGAGGAGAACTGCTGAAGGACGTTCCTCTGTACCCAGGCTGGCTCCTCTGGAGTTGATGGTGAGGATCTCCTCTTTCTCTTCCTCTTACTAGAAGCTCCCTGGTTGTAGATGACCTGGATGTTGAATGTTGGTGGTGCAGCTGGTTGATCCATATGTATGTTGATGGTGAATGTTGGAGGTGAAGCTGGTTCATCCATCTTCAGCACACAGTTAAAACTTCTATAGAGAAATGTTTTCACTGTGGGGAAAAAGAGCACAAATACATTACCTGCTACAGTATGAATTTTTGAATGTCTAAGTAGTTTATAAAGGCAAAGATAAGGGGTTTAGCTGTGATGAAAAGACACTGGTCATTGGAGACAGGGTCAGCACACACTGTAGTACTAGGGAGGGTTAACAGTGATATTTGAAATCCCTGAATATTCCTTTAAGTTTAACAACAAGTGGAGGAGTAGGTGACAGTGTAGCGTGTAGGCCCCAGCATGGATGGTCTGAACTCTGAACAGACAGACAGATTGTACAAGCATCCCTCCTTTCGGTGGCATGACGCCATCTGCTGGGCTGCACATGTATGTACAACGTCCTGGTCCTCATAAAAGTCCCCGCCCCTACTGGGGATGCCCGGATTTTGGATCATTGCGCGGCGCGCACCCCGGCGCGCACCCCGGCACCCGGGCGAGTACTCCGGCACCCGGGCGCGCACTCCGGCGCGCACCCCGGTGCGGCCGTCCACCAGTCAGCGCGTTACACCGACATGTGTGACCTACCCAACACAGAGACCCTGACTAATACCTACGCCGAATAAATAGCAGATTAGACAATGCATCTTCTTGACTCACGCTAATTTTATTGGCAGTGTGTTTTAAAACACACTGCCAATAAAATAAGTGCGCTAGTCAGCAGAATGAAGTGGCCAAATACAATAAACCACCAAACGACATATCATCCTTTCAATTAAAAAGTATGTCTGCTACAATAAAATAGTTTTTATTTAATAAAGGTTCATTGACATCAAGTAGGCCTAGGCCTAGCCTATTCATGCAGAGTTGAGTTCACTTCTTTCTGTTTGTCTGTAGGGTCTCCGTGTTGGGTAGGTTTAACATGTCGGTGTAACACCCACCGAGCAACATCACGGATACTCTGACACCCTGGGAATGTGAAGATTCTTTCCATTCCCAAGAGTTTTGTTGGCACATACTGTACGCTAATATGTATATTAAATACACAGGTAATTAAATAACTTGAAAGTAAATTAAAAAGTATGCCTGCTACCATAAAATGTGCTGAACAAAAGTCCATTGCATGAATTTATGTTATGAATGAATGAATGATGCCGACAAAAACGGAGCATTTTAGAGCAAAGACACAACGTGCAGATGTTTAACAACTCTGCAACTGTTGAACACGTATAATTTTCTCCTCTCTGCAGTTTTAAACCCTTTGGTTATCACTCAGCTGGGGACCACCTGGAAGAACCTCCTCAAGGACCAAGCACTTCGACTGACCATACTATAATAATCAGTAATCAGTGACCACACTACAATAACGAAACACTAGAAAAGTGGAGAAAAATACATGTGGACACCAAACAACCAATACAATAAAATTTCGCAAACAAATCGCCAATATTAAACTCACAGAATACAACATAGAACAAATAATGTAATATATTGAGACAGAAATAAACCAACCTTTTAACCGGCGACACTCGTCAATTAGTAAATGTCACTGTTCATCCTGCGAATAAATCTCCTCGCACAAGATTATAGATTCTAATCTACCGAAACAGACTGTTTAGTAATTTGCCGCTGTGGAGTGAAACGCGCAAATGAAACTGCATGCAGTGCCCTTCGATAGTCACAGAGCGAACCGACTGACCAATCGGAATTGCAGCGGAATTGCTCGCAGCGCGAGCGTCCATCCGTCAGCCCAACAGTCATCCGTCAGCCCAACATGTCACCAGCCCTGTTCCACTAGTCCAGGGGTTTTCAACCTTTTTGACTCCAGGGACCACCATCTACTCAGCATTTGAGCCACGGACCACCATTCACACCAAAGACCTAAAATTAAAGAATTCCTTTGATTTTGTCCAAAATTCCAGGCTGTATTTTGCCAACAAAACTGTAAACTAGAATATTTTAACTCTTGAGAGTGTAAAAATGAAACCAAATGGACCCGCAAGGGTCCATTTGGTTTCATTTTTACATTCTCAAGAGTTACATCTGGTTAACCAACTTTCCATCATTTAGCCTGGGGACCACCTGGAATCCTCTCAAGGACCACTGGTGGTCCCCGGACCACCTGTTGAAAACCCCTGCACTAGTCACTAATAAAAACACGATTGCAGAAGTTAACCTCCAACACTTTTATTAGGCAGGCTTAGTGGCTTTAGAGCAGTGGTTTTCAACCTTTTTCATACCAGGGCCCACTATTTTTTCCTACATTTTAGCCACGGATAATTCAGATGTTTAAAATTAACTCATAACTCTTGAGTGTAAAATTAAGCTTTTCATTTTACATTTCATTTCATTCACTCAAGAATTACAGATCTATAAGGGTCCATTTGGTTACCAAGTGTCCATCATGTAGGTGTGGACCACCTGGAATCCTCTCAAGGACCACCGGTTGAAAACCACTGCTCTAGTTTAGAGTCTACTCTAGACCAGTGGTTTTCAACAGGTGATCCGGGGACCACCTGTGGTCCTTGAGAAGGTTCCAGGTGGTCCCCAGCTAAGTTGGTTAACCAGATGTAACTCTTGAGATCGTAAAAATGAAACCAAATGGACCCTTGCGGGTCCATTTGGTTTCATTTTTACACTCTCAAGAGTTATAATATTCATCATCTGATTTTGCACCACTTAATTAAGAAGTCTACACTGTTTTGTTTGCAAAATCCAGCCTGGAATTGTGGACAAAACCAAAAGAATTCTTTAGTTTGAGGTCTTTGGGGTGAAAATGTAATCAAACGGTGGTCCGTGGCTCAAATGCTGAATATGGTGGTCCCTGGAGTCAAAAAGTTTGAAAACCCCTGCTCTAGACTATATACTTTGTCCAATCATAATAGTGGAACAGCTTCAGGATTCAGGATCACACATTTATTACTTCACTCTTCAGCCACAAGGTGGCAACACAATACCATGATATTACACTGTGTAGAATTGTACAAAGGACCTTATGTTATTATTTCAAATTGACTGATGAAAGGTTTGCATTCTACTGATAATACATGTTAGGGGACTTAACCCTTTGAGACCTAGACATACAGTATTTCTACTTGCAAAATAGAGATTTCAACCAAATTTTTTTTATTCTTACTTTTACCAGTTCTAAAGGTCAAAGGTTAAAAATCTTTAAAATGCCAGTCCAGAGATCTTTAAGTTGTGTTATCTGTTATCTTCTTTTTCATATATACTGTAAATTCTGTTAGTTATATACTGTATATGACCCCATTTAAAAATGATGGATATGTAACCTCTCTTTTAATTCATGCTGCTGCAAGTAGACTAGAAAATTTATGTATTTATTAATTTATTCACGTCAGAAAGACTGACTAACAGTGTATGATTGAACATTTCATGGTCTGTATTGTTTAGAAGTGTTTAAAAGTTTTCTAATATATAACAAAAGCAAAGTAAACTACTGGGAAAAAAACACAATATATCAATATATCGAGTTATGAAATTAATTTGGCACCCTAAATATCGTTATCGCATTGTGTTATGAGGTATAGCCGGTACTCAGTCAGTGGTTTTCAACCAGTGGTCCGGAGGTTCTTGAGAGGATTCCAGGTGGTCCCCAGCTAAATGATGGACAGTTGGTAACCAAATGGACCCCTATAGACCTGTAACTCCAGAGAGCGTTAAAATGAACCCAAAGGGACCCTTGCGGGTCCCTTTGCGTTCATTTTACACTCTCAAGAGTTAAATTATATTTAAACATCTGATTACTTAATTTTCAAGACTCTACACAATTAGAGAATGTAGAAGAATTGTTATTCTGACCAACGTTTTGCCAGTTTATCTCCCCTATCCTTAGTTTTGCGTCCGAGAACTCAACATCAAATGGAGATCTGTGGCTAAAACAGAATAAAATAAAACAATACAGTATAAATATTGGGCCCTGATATGAAAAAGGTTAAAAACCACTGGCCTACAAGTGCTTCGTCCCACCTCTAAAGTAGACTAGTAAACTCTTGAATATAACATAATAAACACAAGACAAATGAGCAGTTTAATATTTTATTTCTACAGGTATTTAACATCGTAGATGACCATGCTATCCATGCACAAGGTCTGCAGTAGTTACATCATATTACATATGTAGTTTATGCAGTAGTTACATCATATTACATATGTAGTTTATGCAGTAGTTACATCATATTACATATGTAGTTTATGCAGTAGTTACATCATATTACAGATGTAGTTTATGCAGTAGTTACATCATATTACATATGTAGTTTATGCAGTAGTTACATCATTTTACATATGTAGTTTTATCTTTTCAATCATGTCCTAGTTTGAATTAACATAAATACTTTAAGTCTATTAGCCTAATTGTCTACAGAGCCTTAATTAAACGCATATCCTAAAACCATTTTTTTTATGTAATCACTCAGTGTAGAACAGCATTCTCTTAACGTAATGCAAAGAAAGTATAATCCAAATCCATAGTTTACTGTAGATTGCTATAAGTTCTTTTTAAAAGACAACTCAAAAAGCTTCTATCTTTATGCTAAGGCTATATTCTTAATCTTAATTCTTATACATCAGCAGCAGAAACCTCAGGTGTGCATGTGCCTTAGTTGTATTGAGTTGTCACAGTAGGTATGTGTTGACCATATAAGGGCTGTGCAGGGTTTAATCAGTTTGTGTTGACCATATAAGGGCTGTGCAGGGTTTAATAATGAAAACTGGTGTCAGTCATTCCAGGCACACATGCTCCAGTTCCACATTACATCAGGACAGACAACATACAGAACAAATTACTGACTATGTTTACTTCAGTAATGTATATTAGTTGAGACCAATTTACTCAATTTGTACCTTACATTCTGTTAGAGACGTCCTGATCAACTTAGGCATTTTTAACATTTTTTTCCTGCTCTGGTTCCAATCGTTTGATTTTGAGCATCTGTCGATAACCAATCAATTTGAAAGTAATCGGCTCTGATGTGTATCAGCTCATTGTGAGCTTGTAGATCGGCTGTTTTCAAAACGTAACCGTGCATTTAAAAACTTGAAACGAGACATTTCTGCATATCGAGTACAGTGGTCTCCATTTGGAACATTAAAGGGTGAGACCACGTTTTTCTTTTTTCTTTTTTTTTTTTTAAATGATTCAAAATATGTTCCTCATTGACTTACATTGTATACTAAAACACCTCTTCTTCTCAACAAAAACACGTGGTTTTATTTGTTCACAAACATGTTAATGTTCTGTTGATTTTTAGCATTTTAAAAAGAAAATTGTTTGTGTTTTTCATGAAAAAATATTAACTTCCTTGATTTTACAATTTAAGATCTGGATCCGGTTCCACAGATCCAGGGTTTTATCTTTAATAAAAAATGCTAAAATCAACAGGAATTTAACATTTTTATGAAAAAAATAAACCATGAATTGATTCTCTATACTATGTGTTTATGTACTAAAACAGTGACAGAGCTGTTTCACTGTATGTAAGTCAACGAGGAGCAGATTTTGAATTATCAATTTATAATCACTGGAGCATTCTCTTGTCCACATTCAGAGTTACATCATGGTAACTATAAATACATTTTGAAGCCAATACTTCTGTACTTCCACTTGTACTCAAGTGCATTTTGACTTCCCTGAAGTTTAGGCTACTTGTAACAGTATTTCAGTATTGTTGTACTGATACATACTGATACATACCGATCATTTTCATTGTTTTATACTTTTGTAAACATGCAGGGCTTGACACTAACACTTGCCCGCTTGCCTGGGGCAAGTAAAAAAAATGGTGGGGCAAGTGAAGACTGCTACCTGGTTGCCCAATCGGGCAAGTGTACAACTTAGTCCACTATAACACAACACAAGATAAATGTGTCTTGAAGGCAGTCATTGCACTCTGCCTCTGTGTCTTTCCCTGCTTTCTAGATATCCACAATTCCAGGCTGGATTTGGGAAACAAAACAGGCAAATTAACATACACATCAAAATGACCTAATCTTCTACATTCTCTAGTTGTGTAGACCTGGGCTAATTAAGATGATGAATTTTAACTCTTGAGAGCGTAAAAATGAAACCAAATGGACCCGCAAGGGTCCATTTGGTTTCATTTTTACGTTCTCAAGAGTTACATCTGCAAAATTTACAATATATTGTCGGTGGGCAAGTGACCATGAGCTGAGGGCAAGTAGAACCTGACTTGCACTTGCCCGATGGGCAAGTGCCTCCGGGACCTTAGTGTCAACCCCTGCATTGTGAGTATTTTCTCCACCACTGCATACAGATGTCCAGAATGTAGCCACTGTAGACATTCATCTCTAATGAACACACACTGTTTCCTTCACCAGTTATTAATTAATACTGAACATCAATTCATTAGGTGTTTTAACAGCAGATTTAAAGTAGATGCAACATACTGTATTTCCTTAAAACGAAGCTTCCTGCCAAGGTCTCCCTGCAAACTAAACACCAGACTGGGAGCGTACTATAATCTGTCTCTAACACATTGTAAGAAATGTGTTGGAGTTAAACACCAACACAAAATATTTAAAAAAAAGTCAAAGGAGTTATAGGGATAAGGGGTTTAGCATGAGATGAAAATGGAGTCCTGAATACTTTGTGGTCATGTACATTAACTAGTGAAAATACACATCCACTGTTACCTGGGTTGTGAGCTTGTGAGTTTTTTTTTTTTTTTTTTTTTTTTTTTTTTTTTACTTTAATATTATACTTAAATATTCTCTTTCTATATACTTTTTTGAGGGGAGAGATTAGGTTTTTTTTCCTTCCTTATGAAGAAATTCCAAAAGTATACCAGGTTGAAAGTGTTCAAATTTGAATTAAACACTTTGGGTGTGTTTAGGTTATAGTTTGGATATGGTGCACATATCCTAACGACACACACACACTGTTCCTACAGTGGCTACATCTGTACACTGTACATAACAAGGTTGAGTTTTCACAGCCAGAAGAAAACAGAAGAAAACAAAACATACAGTAGTTCAAAATCTTCACACAAGTTAAATAAATTAAAGCTTCATTCTGCAAAACTACATAAATAAATGTCACAGCAGAATCAGAGTTCTCAGTGCACGGCCGTCACAACAATCAAGACGTCAAACAATCCTGATCAACAATCTGATCCACAGATGGATTAATCAGGACAGTGATTTCACTTCAACACCAAACGCTCACAGTTGAAGTGATGAGAGGAAGAATATGAAATGATGAATATTAACACCAGATTGTAAATCCTATAATATTTTTATCTTCACTTTATGAAGCCTATTAGTAAATATAGCAAAAAATCCTTAAAGGTATGTATAGCCAAGAGTAAAAGGAATGATATGGATGGAAAGTCATTCATAATGTGAGCAGAGTTTCTATACATTAGGAGTGAAAGTCTTTGTAATTCTCCCATAGCGAAGCTCTATGCACATAAACAGCATTTTGGAAATAACTGTTCCTACTGCGGGTCTCGTCCCACAATGTCCTAGCCTGGTCCAGACCTGGTCCAGACCCATAGACCTGGTTCAGACCCATGGACCTGGTTCAGACCTATAGACCTGGTCCAGACCCATAGACCTGGTCCAGACCCATAGACCTGGTTCAGACCCATAGACCTGGTTCAGACCCATAGACCTGGTTCAGAGCCATAGACCTGGTTCAGACCATAGACCTGGTTCAGACCTATAGACCAAAGCCTCAAGTCTCTTGGTCTGACCTTCTATTGTCAACTTCTGATTTCCTTCGGTACCAAGATATCTTCAACCAATGAAAGTCTTTAACCAACGATGTATCAATGTGTCCGTTAAACCAACCTATGACAAATAGTTTCTTTAAAGAAGCGTTTGCATAAACATTTTCTTAACATCCTAGTAGCGCTGGTCGGCTGTGTTTGTGTGGTTAGCAAACAGGCTAGCCCATTAGCAACATGATTGACAACAACCTCTGGTTTGTTTGATATGAACCAAGCCCCTCCCCCTTGAAGTCTCACAGACAGCGGACATTTTCAGGAATCTGAACTCCAGTCTGATCATCAGTATAACAATGTCCTTCACAAGGATGTACCAGAGGTTACAGGGGGAACTCCACCCATTTTCAACATTTTACTATGTCATTGATGTACCTTAGAGGTGTTGGGTGGACATGATAAAACGTTTCTCGATTCCGTGTTCCCAAGAAATGGAGGTCTGAAGAAAACCACTAACATGGTGAAACGTCTTGATGACATCATCAGGATGTATTTTCACCATGTTAATGGATTTCTTTAGACGCTTCTTTTTTCTGAGAGCGTACAAATGGAACCAAATGAACCCTAAAGGGTTCATTTGGTTCCATTTGTATAGGGTTCATTTGGTTCCATTTGTACGTTCTCAGAAAAAAAAAAGAAAATGGGTGAAATTCCCTTTTAACTCAGAGGTCATAGACTACATTACAGATATATCACACTTGTGTCACACAAGTGTGACCCCAGAATTCTCCTGACCATTTTACTAGATCATTTTCAAATAGACCATTTGTTTTGTGCTGAGAAGACATGATTAATAGTATTGATTTGAAGGACTGTGTCAACAGGAAATGTCTGGTGCTTGAGTCCACAGGCGAGAGACAGAGAAAACCACTGAGGCAAAGGGTTGCGACCCGATGGCCCATCGGTCGGTTCTGGGAAATAAATGGTTACCAGTAAACAGGGGCGGATTGGCACATATTTTCCCACCGGAACAATTTTGCCTTTGCCAGGCCACCCTGGGGGGGCAGCTGGTTAACCAGATGTAACTCTTTGAGAGCGCAAAATGAAACCAAATGGACCCTTGCGGGTCCATTTGGTTTCATTTTTACACCCTCAAGAGTTAAAATATTCATCATGTGAATTAGCCCAACTTAGTCTACACAACTAGAGAATGTAGAAGATTAATGGTCATTTTGATCTGTATGTTCCAGGCGAGCATCTAGCGCATTCTAGTGCATTTTGGAAGAAGTGCCACTAGTGCATTTTGGATCTTGTCCAGCAGGCCACTAGGTGGCGCAGGATAACATGTAGTAAAATGTTGAAATTCAACTCCTGTGTGAAAACTCAGAAAAACAAGTCAAAGTCAGGATACTAGTCACAACCTATAGAAGGCAAAACATTCAGAATGCTATCATGCTTTATGTAGCATGTGATCTAACCTCTAAATAAACTAACTAGGGGGTTTCATCATGCTGAATCCATTCCAAGCATTACTTTTGTACAAAAACACTCATTGGGATGAACATGGCCATAGCACTTGCCCAAATGTTCTGACTAAGCTACATTTATGATGAAGGTATGTCTGCTTTCAGCCCAAGGAGGGCTAAAACATTTGCATGTATTGCCTTCTATAGGTTGTGACTAGTACCCTGACTTTGACCTGTTTTTATGAGGTTTCCCACAGGAGTTGAATTTCAACATTTTGCTACATGTTATTATGAGTGGTGCGCTTGTCACAGACAT
The DNA here is from genome assembly GCA_039105355.1 of Benthosema pterotum. NCBI lineage: Eukaryota > Metazoa > Chordata > Actinopteri > Myctophiformes > Myctophidae > Benthosema > Benthosema pterotum. Next base: position 50,883,788 of record CM076975.1, on the reverse strand, counting down.
GCGCAGAGCAAGTTCAGTCTGGAAACCTCAGTGCAGTCGCTGCCGGCCCTTTAAAGGGCCGCCTCAGCATCACAGTCACATGACTGACTTCAGCCAATCACAGGCTCTCACAGGCTATTTAAACTGTAAGTTTGCATTGCTCTCCCTGCTTGGTTGCTGCTGCTGCTGCTGCTCACTCTGATACTGCTGCTCATTCTGATTATGCTGCTATGCATTTTGCTGCTAACCCTCCTCAACCCCAGCTACCACCTGTAGAATTGGATCTCCCCTTTGGGTACGGGGGATTCAGAGTCCTTAAGGTCAGGACTGTTGCGCTTGATCTGAGTACCCAAAAAGCAGATCCAGGACAATTGTCCTGACTGAAATTAGACAGCATTACAAACACATTGGTGGAGACATTTCTGGGTAACCATTTAGTTCCCTGTTTTTCATAAATTCATGCTCAATAGCTGGCTTGCACGCGCACACACACGCGCACACGCACGCACGCACACACACACACACACACACACACACACACACACACACACACACACACACACACACACACACACACACACACACACACACCAGTAGGATTGACTTAGATTGAAACAAATACTGTGCATATTTTAAAATATGTGCGAGAGAATAACCGAGAGGAAAGGAGACAGAGAGAGAGAGAGATGATGGTCTTGAACAGTGGTTTTCAACCAGTGGTCTGGCGACCACCAGTGTTCCCTGACAGGATTCCAGGTGGTCCCCAGGCTAAATGATGGAAAGTTGGTAACCAAATGGACCCTTAGAGATCTGTGTAACTCTTGAGATCGTAAAATGAAACCAAATGGTATCATTTCACGCTCTCAAGAGTTCAATTATTATTATCTAAACATCTGAATTCAAGAATGTACAGTTCGTACAAGTTTATTATTATTATTTTTTTTGCCAGTTTATCGAAATTGTGGACACAAACCTGAGAATCTTTTGGTTTTGGGTCCGAGAGACTGAACTCAGAATCAAATGATGGTCCTCTGTGGTTAAAATGAAGAATAAATTGTGGGCCCTGGTATGAAAATTGTTGAAAACCACTGTTCTTGAAGCAGGGGCGGATGTAACATTTCCCAATTGGGGGGTGGGGGGCAGAAGAAAATGGTAAGGGGGCAGCATCATTGATGAAGCTGCCGCCCCCATACCATTTTCAGTAGATTTTCAAATACTTTTAAATATAAGCACTGAAATACCTTGGGTTGTTTTGCATGTCACCATGTTTGGTGGGGCAGACTGGGCATTTAGGGGGGCATTGCCCCCCCCCCCCCCCATGCCTATGCCTAGATCCGCCCCTGTCTTGAAGAGAGAGAGAGAGAGAGAGAGAGAGAGAGAGAGAGAGAGAGAGAGAGAGAGAGAGAGAGAGAGAGAGAGAGAGAGAGAGAGAGATGTGTGTGTGTTTACTGTACACTGAGTTTATTGTTAGATGTTTGAGGAGGCATCTGGATGAGTTTAGAATCCGTCATGGGGCTGCAGACTCCTCCAATCAGGTTCTTGTTGCAGTCGCCCTGCGTCTGCGTGTTGGAGGGGGTGGAGGAGGGGGTGGAGGAGGGGGTGGAGGAGGGGGCAGGGCCTGTAGGAGCGGCGGTGCCAGTACCAGTCAGGTCCAGGAGGTCTTCCAGAGCTCTCTGAGCGTTGCTCAGGCTGCTCTGGACCTCAGTGATGGGAGAGAACTCTGGGATGGAGATCAGATCCTCTCTGGAGCCTGGGCTGGAACATCAGGAACATTAAAACATCTTTCACACTTCTAGACCACATCTGTGGTCTTTATACAGACATATCCAACAATACATGACACAAAAATGGATTTTTTTTTTTAAACTTTTGAGTATTTTTAAATAAAAAGTTGATTTTTAATTACTTCGTAAAATCCAAAACATGCTGCATGATGAAAAAACTGACCTGTTTTTATCCCATTTCTGAATAGTTAAAGGTAGGGGAAGTGATTTCACTTTTGTCAGATATCACCAAAAATATATCTGTTAAAATGCTCTATTATAAGGTGTGCAGACCATATATGGAGTTTCCCCCTCCCCCACGTTAGCAGAGGAGATAATAAAAGTTCCGCAGGTGGAGGGTGAATTCTCCTCCAATCAGGATGGAGCAGCAGGTTCACATAGTGTAGCTACTCGTGGGTGCCCCTAGTGCACCAGGCTGGTACTACACCATGAATTTCAAATCACTTACCCTACCTTTAACACTAATCAAAAGACAGGAGATTTACACCTTGATACCTGTGACATCATACATAAAGCCCTTAAATTTTGTCATAGATGCCCAATTTTCTACATTTCTCCCTGAGGTCCTCCTCCCTCCAATGCAGTTTGCATTGCCGCATTATTGTGTGTATGTGTGTGTATTTTAGTAGCTCCAAACGTTTTTTCCCCACACATCGTATCAAACCATACACTACAAGTTAATTGGGACACTACATGCTTTTAAAAAACTCAGCTGGCACCTGTGTGTCAACCTGAGAGTGGAGAGGAGAGTGGCAGAAGGGATGGGAGGAGAAATAGATTAATAGAGGAGGAGGAATAGATTAACTCCGGGATTACATGTAAAGTCTGCACCAGAGTGAGTCATGAGTATCAGTGAACTATTAAAATATGATGTGTTGGAGCTTCTAAAATACCAACATTAGAATAAATAGACATTAGAATAAATAACCAGTATTAGCTGACTGTCAATCAATCAATCAATCACTCTCTCTTTCTCTCTCTCTCACTGACGCCACCTTACGCTTTGCACTGGACCCGTTTTATGCACTGGACAAAATGACGGATGCAACGACACTCTATGTCAATAACGTGCGCCATGCATGGGCACATAGTAGATGAGTTGCGACATGGAGGGGTCAGAAACTGAGTGCTCTGAACATGCGCTGGAAATCCTCTATCAGCAGCGACGTGCTTGTGGTTATGGTGAGGATGAGGGTTAGAGAAGGGCTTAGGCATGTTTATTTGTAGCAAAACCCGATCCCCCTCCATAACCCTAAGCCTAAATCCCCGGCGCTCAACCTAACCTCACAGACCGTTAGGTTGAGGGTAAGGGGTTTATGGTTAGGGTTGGGGGGGGGTCGGGGCGTAGAGTGAATAGTGGAATGGCACCGGGCCGGCGCATGTTATTAGTGTAGAGTGAATTGTGGAATGGCACCGGGCCGGCGCATGTTATTAGTGTAGAGTGAATTGTGGAATGGCACCGGGCCGGTGCATGTTATTGATGTAGAGTGAATTGTGGAATGGCACCGGGCCGGTGCATGTTATTGATGTAGAGTGAATTGTGGAATGGCACCGGGCCGGTGCATGTTATTGGCGTAGAGTGAATTGTGGAATGGCACCGGGCCGGCGCATGTTATTGGCGTAGAGTGAATTGTGGAATGGCACCGGGCCGGTGCATGTTATTGACGTAGAGTGAATTGTGGAATGGCACCGGGCCAGTGCATGTTATTGATGTAGAGTGAATTGTGGAATGGCACCGGGCCGGTGCATGTTATTAACGTAGAGTGAATTGTGGAATGGCACCGGGCCGGTGCATGTTATTAACGTAGAGTGAATTGTGGAATAGCACCGGGCCGGTGCATGTTATTAACGTAGAGTGTGGTTGCAGCCGTCATTTCATCCAGTGTAGAAAAACTTGTCCAGTGCAAAACGTCAGATGGCCTCACTGACCTGACCTCCATGCTCTGCACCTCATCACAGGATCCAGAGTCCTTCCCGTCTGCAGGCTCCAGTTTGATGACGGGGGTGACGGAGGGCTGTCCGATGGACAGAGGAGCCAGGACAGGTCTGGAGACGCTGACCACCACCTGGCTGCTGCTGCTGGAGGTGGTGGAGGTGATCTTCACGTCTTCCTGGACCAGCAGGCTCTTCTTCTGGGAGTCCTGGGTCTTTGCGCTCGCTGGTTGTTGTTGTAGTTGTTGTTGTTTTGCTTTGGTATTGGTCTGGTCTGTGTCTTTGTTCTGGTCGGAGGTGGTTTTGTCCTCTGGGGTCTGGCTCTCCTGCCGCTTGGCACCACCATCTTTCGGTTCATCTTTCTGGTCGTGGTTCTTCTCCGCTCCACCTGATGCTTTGGGCAGATCGTTCTTTGGTTTCTCCATGACGGCCTGCTGAGTGTCCTTCTCCTTGTGCTCCTCTGTAGTCAACGAGTCTTTCTGGACCATGGTGGAGGTCTGAGGCTCTGGCTTAGGGTCCTTAGCGGCCTGCAGTGACCCGCTCACCTTAGCATCCTGTGCGGCCGGTTGCGACCCGTTGACCTTAGTGTCCTGTGCGGCCGGCAGCGACCCGTTGACCTTAGCCTCCTGTGCGGCCGGCAGCGACCCGTTGACCTTAGTGTCCTGTGCGGCCGGCTGCGACCCGTTGACCTTAGCCTCCTGTGCGGCCGGTTGCGACCCGTTGACCTTAGAGTCCTGTGCGGCCGGTTGCGACCCGTTGACCTTAGTGTCCTGTGCGGCCGGCTGCGACCCGTTGACCTTAGCCTCCTGTGCGGCCGGTTGCGACCCGTTGACCTTAGAGTCCTGTGCGGCCGGTTGCGACCCGTTGGCCTGGAACTCTACTGTTTTGTTTTGGAATACAAGGTGAAATGGAAGCAAAAAATAAGTCTCAAGAGTGAAAATGTAACGCTGACGTTGCAGGGGGGACTCACCTAAGTTCCAAAGTCCCACAGATCAGAACTCCCATTATAACGAACATGCACTGGAAATCCACTATCAGCTGCGACCTGCTTGATGTGGTTATGGTGAGGATGAAATCCACTATCAGCTGCGACCTGCTTGATGTGGTTATGTGAGGATGAGGGTTAGAGAAGGGTTTAGGCATGTTTGTAGCAAAACCCTACCCTTCTCCAACCGTAACCCTAAACCCCGACCCTCAAAAACCTCGTTAGGTTGAGGATTGGGGGACAACAAGTCAGCAACTAACATGCTAGTGACCCTGTGATGCACTAAACAATAATTCATTTCATTTAATTTTGCTTTAACAAATTTACATTTGTCTCTACAACTTCGAATTACCAGTTTGGGGACGAGGATTCCAGTATTTGAGAAATCGGGGCGACTTGGATCAAAAATGGGGATGACTTGGACCAGAGCCGAGGATTCTGGCATTCCATTTCTGAGAGCATTTGTGTTCATGGAAGATGTTTCTGCTAAACTTGAATGTTCTGTTCACATTTTGAGTCTTTCAGCTTAAAACCACACCAACAAGCCCTGTCGGGGCACAGGTCTCCACCGTCCGGGCTCAGGTCTGAACTGTGCAAACCTGAGCCTGACGGAGATATACGGACTACTGTCAGCTCCATATATGGAGATATACTGACTACTGACAGCTCCATATATGGAGATATACTGACTACTGACAGCTCCATATATGGAGATATACTGACTACTGACATCTCCATATATGGAGATATACTGACTACTGACATCTCCATATATGGAGATATACTGACTACTGACTGCTCCATATATGGAGATATACTGACCACTGACAGCTCCATATATGGAGATATACTGACTACTGACAGCTCCATATATGGAGATGTGCACGGACGGACATATTCCGTTAGGGACTGTTCGTAATTTACCGGGGGGGGGGGGGGGGGGGGGGGGGGGGGGGGGCTGGTGCGTAGGGGGAGGAGGGCCATGATGAAAAAAAATGGGATGAGGGGAGGGCCATGGCAAAAACAATCGGAGTTTAGGGGAGGGCCATGGGGAAAAAAGGAGACGGAGCTTTAGAGTATAGACTGAGTTACGTTTACTCATAGAGCTAGTAGACCAATGGCGATTCTTCTACATTGACTTCAACTGCAGTTTGTCCCTATTCAGGCCATTTGAACAGCGCTCAAGCGCTCAGTTTCTGACTCCTCAATGTCGTGACTCCGGGTGGACTGCCGCTTCCGTGTGCGTTAGAATATTGGGTAGGTGTGAAACGGTGATACATGAGAAACGTTCCACTTCAATGGTGTGAATATTTTCTGGGCTTACAGTAGTCTTTTTATTCACAGCTAGACATTTCAGGGGACCCCAAGTTGAAGTCCTGGGGTCCCGACCCCAGGGTTGAAAACACAGCTATGCTCTACCAGAGACCTTTCCCTGCCATGACGTTGAAGTCTGCAGCTACTGTAGATTGGCCGCGCTGTCTTTCTTTCACTGTATTGCTAGTGCTACGGAGGAACATTGAGCATCATCGAGATGATAGAAAATGCCCGTGAACAAATATCAAACTAGCTGAGGTGAACTATATGGGCTAAACAGTTTGGGAAGTTTTGACAACGAATTGGATGGGCATTTCCAGAGGAATTTTGGAGAGGTGTTGTAGTCAACTGGTGGTCACAGCCTCTGGTAAGTCATGATTTTATTTATTGGCACCGCCGTGTGCCATCTGTGTTCAATATAGGCTACGAATGTTTTTCCACCGAAGCAACTTGTTTAAGTTGTGCTACTTAGAAGTGATTTTGTTGTACCGCGTTGGATGTTGAAAAGTGCCGAGCTTCATCTGCCCCGTTGTTGAGGAATGGGTGGTAGCGGCTAGGTAGCATGTGTAGGGTCTGAACCATGTATACTTTCTGATTGATGGGCTGTGAGAGGCATGATTCCGCAAGATTGACCAAAAGGGACCTGTCAGCGTTTTATTTGTTGGTTAAATGTCAGTGTGTACTGGGATGCTCACGACAGCTGGCATGCTCATTGAACTGAAGAAAAAATCTCAAAGTAAATGAAAGTAAATGGCGGGGCAATTTTGTACCTGTAGGGGGAGGGCCATGGGAAAACAACATTGAAGTGGGGGGAGGGCCATGGGGAAAAAATTGAGGTGGGGGGGGGGGGGGGGGCATGATTTTTTTTTTTTGACCGGACTTCCAGCGCACCAGCCCCCCCCCCCCCCCCCCCGGTAAATAACGTACAGTCCCTTATAGTCACCAAAACGGTGGAGACAACAATGACCGAAAATGGCCGATCTTCAAGCTTGTAGAGATGTAAATATGAAGTACAGTAAGTGCATTTCATATGTACTGGGTTACTGAAGGACTCCAGGTGTATTTTAAGGAGCAGCTAATTATATACATGACTCCCAGGAATCCTTCTATTGTGTTGGTAAAGAGGTCATGGAGTTATTCTACTGCACTGTACTGTATCTACTCTACTGTACTGTACTGTATGAAGTGTACTGTACTGTATGAAGTGTACTGTATGCTGCAGTCACATCATCAGCATCATACAGAGACTCATAGGTCTATGGCCATCCACTCATAATTCACTAAAATTACAACATCATTATTTCACTGTACCAGTTAGTATCCATATCTGGTTGTCTTTGAGCTTCAAATTTTAAAAGCTGCAATCTGTAAGTTATAGTATAGTTATAGTTATTAATGTAGAATTTTTGCATTAACTGTGCAAAAACACACTAAGATTTAAGGTTGTTTATTAGACAAAATAAAAGATAGGTGTCCAAGTGTTAATTGTGTTAATGGATGTTAATTGTTTGCTTTCTTTAGCTACAGTACTTTTGACAGGGGGTGGGGGCATTTCAGCATTCGAGAAATTATATCTGGCCACAAATTATGACAACATTTACGGATGTGATCTCATGTGACAAACTGCCACACACTGAATATACTCAATACTGTCCTCTCACCTTCATGCTTTGAGTAGTACCCAATGATCCAAGTACTGTACAATGATCCAAAGTCAAAGTTGTCAGATTAGTCACTCATGTTACCACAGTGAAATTAGTTCTCTGCTTTTGACCCATCTCTTGTGGCGTTTAGCTGTAGTTTGCGCCGCGTTCGGGAATCATTAGTTGATGTGACCCCCAATCCATCCCTTTGATGCTGAGTGCCAAGCAGGGAGGCATTGGGTCCCATTTTTACAGTCTTTGGTATGACCCGGCCGGGAATCGAACCCCAGCCTCCCAGTTCCAGGGCGGACACTCTAACTACAAGGCCACTGTCTGGTTACCATGTAAGCACTGCTGTTGTTGTAGTCGTTTTGTTTGGTCTACATGTAGAAAAGATTTCCTTTCCTTTTTTTTAACCAATTTTGTAATGTCTGGAGAGTCTTTAATTCATGTCAAGGTGTTAACATATCCTCAATAAAACATTTAAATCAGATCATTACATATCTTAAATGTTCCATTTATTAAACTACTGTATGTTCTGGATTGCAGCTTAAACCCACTTCCATCATAAAGCTATATAACGGAGAACCTTCTAGATGGCCAAAGACCTCAGATGGATGTCATGCTTCGTTCGCTTGATGCATTGAGAACTTGTAGATCACTCTATCTACTAGAGATAAAAGATTTGTTCAGCCTAAAATGCTGCGTCCAAATCCAGGAGAATAAAGAACTGTCCTGATGGTTGTCTTCCAGTGTGTGTGTGTGTGTGTGTGTGTGTGTGTGTGTGTGTATAGAGCCATGCAGCAGCATGCTGACAGGGTGGTTGGTTGAAAACCTCCATACTGCCATGCTCAACAGCCAACATGCTCCATCCAGCATCCAGATCATTATACTCTGCAGGAATCACAGCCGCTTAAAGCACACAGCATGACTTTACACTGCGTTGTTACAACGGAGACTGTTGATAGATAAATGTACTGATTTATCCTGTGATGAGTTGTAGCTACAGTTTATTTTCACCATATAAATACAGTATATATCATGATATACCAAAAGGGAAGAATGAGCCCTTCTCTAAACTCCACCCTTTGGGGCAGGGTTTGTTCACTGTCTTTGATGTTGTTCACTTTGTAGTAAATTAAAGGTAGGGGAAGTGATTTCACTTTTGTCAGATATCACCCAAAAAATATTTTTTTTCTGTTAAAATGCTCTATTATAAGGTGTGGAAACCACATATGGAGTTTCCCCCTCCCCCACGTTAGCAGAGGAGCTACTAAAAGTTCCCCAGGTCACCACAATTCTCCTCCAATCAGGAGAGAGCAGCAGGTTCACATAGTGTAGCTACTGTTTGGCGCCCCTAGTGCACCAGGCTGGTACTACACCATGAATTTCAAATCACTTCCCCTACCTTTAAGCGTCTGGGTAGATGATATAATGGCCAAAGTTTTCAATACTTTTGATTGCACTGATTGTATACACTATTCTGTGATTTATTTTCTGTTTATTTGGTACAAAAATGCGATTTTAGCCATTTTCAGATGAATATTTTCTGCAGCAGAAATATTTAGTGCATCACTAGTAGGCTATATATTATGTTTACAGTGTATTTGGAATTCTTATTTTTTTCCATGCATTCCTTTTCTTCTTTTTGTAAAAAGTCAGATTGTGATGTTTTGTCCATAATGAAATGTCATCCAGCCATTCAATCCAGTAAAACCATCTTGTGTTCATTTATTATGTGTTTGCTATAAATAAAAACAGCAGATATACAAGCCCACAGCCTGTGCGTCTGCTAATATGGTTTTATGTTTTCAGATCATCTTCATATCATTGGTCCTTTTCAACTTTCCAAAAAGTTTAGAAGTTGGAGAGAGTATGAACAGGCCTTTAGTCTCAGTCTCCAGGCTGACCTCATCTGAGCTGCTAAAAGGAAAGCCTGGGTCTGATCTAAGGCGGAGTCTGCAGAAGTGTCCGTTGGAACTCATATTTTTCCTGGGTGCACTGTTTTCCTGGGTTTCTAGCATCGACATAATTTCCTTAGACGGTAGTTTCACCCAAATACCACGTTTTTCTCTGATAAGCTCCATTTCCGTCACCGCTAAAACCCTTATCCCTTAACTTCTTTGCCTTTTTAAACTATTAAAAAAAAAAACATTTTTTAATAGTTTAAAGGGTCAGTCTACAAGCCCACAATGTGTCAATAGATTGGCACATTGAACTATTCCAAAAAGTTTTTCAAAATAGTAAAAGTGTACAGTATGTCTGGCCCAGCCTGGGTCTTTCTACTTTGGTCTACTTGGTCTGAGGTTTGGACACTTCAGAAAGACTTCTACCACAGACCTCAACGTTGGATGGATTTTCTTTACATGTCAAGACTTCTAAGAACATGAGAGTAATGGCTTCCACAGGACCAGTTAATATGAAGATACTGTATGGTAGGTCCATGGTTGTCCTTTAGAACAACATCTAGTGGAACAGTGGTTCTCAAATCTGATTCTTCCAAATGGTACAAACTAGAGTTCTCAACAGGACAGAAAATCCAGGCCCAGCCCCAACTGGTCCCAGCCCGACTAATCAGCATAGTTTTTAGGCCCAACCCGGCCCTACAATATCAGGTCGGGTCGGGCCTGGTCGGGTTTGGGTAGAATTTGAACAGAGTAAAAGGGAAAATACCAATCAGCACCATCTTCATAAGAGGTAACCACATAGACAGAACTATTATTTTTATCATAATAAAATAATTCAATATACTGTATATTGTTTTTTTCATGGAGCCCTAGGCCTGATCTGGCCCTAATGATCTGCATTTTAGGCCCGAGCCCGACCCTAAAATGTCGGGTCAGGTCGGGTTCGGGTAGAGTTTGAGAACTCTAGTACAAACGGAATGGTCCCATTTGTACACTCTCAGAGTGAAATTAGCAGCGATTTCATAATATAAATTGGGGGAAAAATCAGAAATAGAAACGTCATCGAATGAGGGTCCATATTATTGCATATGAAAGTGGAGGATCCTTGAAAATAAACTGGTTGAGAATCACTGCTAGAGCCATGAACATCTTCACTCATGGGGGGTCCCTGGCATATGTTTTGAAATGGGGGTCCGTGAGGTTTGTTTGAGAACCACTGGTTTAGAGAAGAAGACATGGAATCGGCCGTAGATCTTAAAGGGTTCTAAATGGGGTAAATAGCATAAAGGGGCTTACAGACGGCGAGTAATAAATCATGTATTCTAATTCATTTTCAATGGGATCAGCGTTTTGTGCTCAGAAAACGGCCTGCGATGAAGAGAGTGTGTAACGCCTGTCGTTTATCACGCGGCGTCCAGTTATGTGTGTTGCGTGGGTGCTCGTTTCGTGTTTTTGAGAGCTCAATCCAGTGAGCTTTTTAAAACACCTGCCGTTAATCGACGGGCGATTTTCTTTATGTCGGCACTGCAGAGAGAATCGAGAATCACCGCGTTTATGCAGGCGTTTATTGTTGCCGTCTGGAAAGCCCTTAAGGATGAAGCAAGCAGAGGGGCTAGCGGTCAGGGCTAGCAGCGGTCACAGCTACCAGGCTGTCGGGACAAGCATAGAGGCGGTCAGGGCTACCAGGCTGTGTGGACAAGCAGAGAGGCGGTAAGCTCTACCAGGCTGGACGGTGTATTTCTGGACGGTGTATTTGTGGACGGTGTACTGTACCTGATGGTGGTGAGACAGACCTGTCCTCCACCTGATCCTCCTCTGTCTGAGACAACCAGACACACACACACACCACCGTTAGAGTGAGCGCACACGCACATGCACGCACACACACACACACACACACACACACACACACACACACACACACACACACACACACACACACACACACACACACACACACACACACACACACACACACACACACACACACACCACCCGATAGAGTCAAGAGTAAGAAATCACACACACACCAAACAGCATCAACCAAACCACCAACGCTGGCATTTAATTAAATCATTACAAAAGAGAGAGAAAAGCGTTTTACAAAAACAACAAACGATACAAACAAAAGACATGCTACTGCATGGAGAAAGTTCACAGATTCCATTAGAAAACACAGGAGAATAAAATAAAAGACTGGATAGTAAACCATACAATCATCCACCAACACCACCTCCTTCACGCCACCTTACTTTTTGCACTGGACAAAATGATGGATGCAACGGCACTCTACGTCAGGGGTTTTCAACCTTTTTGATGCCAGGGACCACCATTTTTTTCAGAATTTGAGCCACGGACCACCACTTGAGGACATTTTAGCCCCACAGACCCCAAATCTAAAGATTTCTTTTGCTTTTAGTTGTGTAGACTTGGGCTAATTCAGATGATGAATATTTTAACTCTTGAGGGTGTAAAAATAAAACCAAATGGACCCGCAAGGGTCCATTTGGTTTAATTTTTACATTCTCAAGAGTTACATCTGGTTAACCAACTTAGCTGGGGACCACCTGGAACCCTCTCAGGGACCACTGGTGGTCCCCGGACCACCTGTTGAAAACCCCTGCTCTACGTCAATAACATGCGCCGCGCATGGGCACATAGTAGAAGAGTTGTGACATTGAGGGGTCAGAAACTGAGCGCTCCAAACATGCGCTGGAAATCCACTATCAGCTGTGACGTGCTTGCAGTTACGGTGAGGATGAGCGTTAGAGAAGGGTTTAGGCACGTTTGTAGCAAAACCATACCTCCCTCCAACCCTAACCCTAATCTTAAATCCCTGACACTCAACCACCTCACAGGTCTGTGAGGTGGTTGAGTTTCGGGGATTTCTAATCTCTAACCCTAATCTTAAAAGAAATCCCCGACACTCAACCACCTCACAGACCTCACGGTCTGTGAGGTGGTTGAGGGTCGGGGATTTAAGATTAGGGTTAGGTTTGGAGGGAGATAGGGTTTTGCGTCTTGTAAAATCGGAACAATAGCAGTTCGGAATTGTGGAATGACCGTCATTGTATCCAGTGCAAAAAACTTGTCCAGTGTGAAACGTCAGATGGTCACCTCCTCCACCATCAGTTCAGAGATGATCACCTCCACCACCTCCACCTGTTCAGAGATGTTCACCTCCACCACCTCCACCTGTTCATAGATGATCACCTCTCACACTACCTTGGCCTCTGAATCACTCTTCCTGGTTCTCTTCATGATCTCCTCAATTCTCTGGAAGACAGAACACACACAATTCATGTTTTTTTTTTTAGGTTAGGTGTGTTTTCTTTAGGTCTGGGATTCACTGATTAGCTAAACCTTCCTCACTGTAAGCATTGCAGTGTACTGATCACACCACTGCAGCGAGAGAACAAACCAATCAGATGGCTTTGCTTGGCCCAGTGGATGATGGGATTTTTAGATTTGGAAAACTGACTCATTGATACACTATATATCTGATATACATATATACCGTATATCTGTTTTAATTGACCCAAAAAATAATTACAATTAGTGGTGGGACTCCATTAAAATCTGTTATCTAATTAATTTGAAGCTTTGTAATTAATTAATCTCAATTAATCGTACAACAGTATTTGACCGGAAACACATCCAAACTGTGTCCACTCTGTGACGTGTTATGTTGAGTGTGCAGGTTAGAAATAGCGTTAGTAATTTCAGACCAATGGGAGTTCAGACCAATGGCAGCCCTGATTGGTTACCCTGATTGTCTTCTTCTCCCATTGTGTGCAGCGCTATGATCAGTACCCCTGAAATATGTCCATTGAAAAAGGTTCTGTGCTGCAAAATCTATGTGCGATTAAAATGAGTTAATTTCTTTAATCATGTTATTGTTCCTGTAATTAATTAATCTCAATTAATCAGTTGAGATCAAGTCCCAGCCCTAATTACAATGCTTCAAATTAATTATCCTAAATAAAATGTTTTAATCGAGTTCCAGCCCTTCTTTTTGTTTTGTTCTGAAGTCATCCATATGTATTTATAATCTTGAGTCAAATTATATAGTTATTATTTATAACTTTAACTTCCAATTTCCTAAAGGAATCAATTCATTTGTCTGTGTGCCAAATATTCACTCTGTTTTCACTCTGTTTTAGAGCCTTTTCAAATTATTTATTATATTTATTTATGTATTTATTTATTTATCTGATGACATTCAGCCTCTCAGACCCAAAACTAAAGAACATTTTGCTGTTGTTGGATAATATTTTGTCTACAATTTCATGCTGTATCAACATGATGTTGTTACCATTAGGATTAGATAACAGATGTTGAAATACATAAATAATGCAGATTATTAACAATAATTCTACTCTAGAAGAGTTGAAAGAGTTATAAAGAATTATAAATTGAATCCTCTTTTTACTCATTTATTAAAGATCTATATTGGTCTCTATGTTCTTCTAGCAGGGACCACCTGGAGGACCACTGGTGGTCCATGGACCAGTGTTTTGGTGGATAAACTCACCTTCTTCCTCAGCTGTCTCTCCTCTTCCTCTCTGTCCTGACGCTGGCGCTCTTCTTTCTGTAATATCATATCATATCATATCATATCATATCATATCATATCATCTCTGACCTAAAATAATTCTTAATAATACATAATATATCAGATCATAAACCATTGAGCTCTTGTGAGGAGCAAAACACACAACAAAGGTTTAAAATTCAAAGACTACAGAGGTTCACACATTTCATTCATAGTCAGTACAAACACACTGATGGAGAAAATACACACATTTTACTATCAAGAATAGATGAATCAATTAATTGGCAGCTGTTGTATTTTTTCTGCAAATTGTTCTATGAAATCAAATACCTGTAAAAAACAAAACAAAATCGGAGCACCTAATGAACTGAAATATAGCTCTGACTAACGCTAGAGATGAGATAGCCAATCAGGAGTCGTCATGGCGTTGCCGAGAGACCAGATAACCAATTAGAAGTCGTCACATTGCCGAGAGACCAGATCAGATATCATCCCATGGCTCAGAGGTCGGTTTGAGCCATAATGTGGAGTAAACCCAGAGCCTTAAGACTCAAACATACTCCAGGGTGAAGTGAGTTTAGGTGAAGAGTTTAGGTGAAGAGTTTTCACCACGGTGTAGTTTTATAAGCTTCACCCTGGAGTCACCCAGGCTGTGGATCCACAGTGCAGTGTCTCAACGCTGTATGGATGTGATTATATGTGTATTTAAGGTGCTCTAAAAGCACATTGAAACCTAACTGGAGAGGATCTTTGCATCTAGTTCATGGACTAAAAAAAAATAAAAAATAATGAACCAAATGGTTCAATTAATCCAATGAATCAATGGTTGTCTCTCTGACCTCCTTGTCCTCCTTGGTCTGCAGTTCCTTCTCCTTCTCCTCCTTGTCTGGTCTCTCCTGGTCCTCCTGCTGCCTGCGGAGCTCCTCCCGGGTTCTCCTGGCCTCCTGGGCCTTCCTGGGAACAGTGTAGGAGATATACCGTTTATAGCGTTTGATACGGTATAATAATATCACCAGGGTTTCATCCTCTACACCGGCTACAGTGTTTCAGCTGACATGAGAGCGTTGAGTGCTGCTGTTGAATGGCAGCTTCAAGTAATGCTAGTTTCCATTACCCATCTGTCTGATTTATCCATCCGTCTTGTGTGCAACTGCCCATGGTAAACTAACCTCAGTGGATCGTCATGCTAATAATTTGAACGGCTTCTGGGATGATACAGTAGTAGAGTATATGATAGATTAGCATATACTGACTGGTCTGCTGTGACATCACAACACTACGGTGAGCACAGAGGGACAAGTTTGGCAAAAATCCAAATATGACTGACAATACATTACATTAGGGCAAGGTTTCTCTTATGGTGATAGTCAGGGGCGGATCTAGGCATAGGCATGGGGGGGGGGGGGGCAACGCCCCCCTAAATGCCCACTCTGCCCCACCAAAATGATGTGAAACACTACTACTGCTACTAACTAACTACAGCTGTGTCACCACTAAACCAACAGCATTTCATCATTGAAAACAGAAAACTCTCTGAGTCAGACCTTTAGCTTTATGCATGCTGCGTGTCTGTTGCAACTTCAACAACAACTGATGTTAATAAAAGTCCTGGAACTGAAAATGGTATGGGTGTGGCTTCATCGCCCTCCCTCCCCAATTGGAAAATGTTACATCCGCCCCTGGATAGAGTGACAAAATGTTATAATACACGTTAATATTAATCAGACGGTAAAACCGTGGTGTTTTAATCATAGTATAGCAGGTTTTACAACCTGAGAACCTCCTTCTCCTCATCCTGACGTCTCTGCTCTGCTGCTAGCTGCTTCTGGAGCCACTCCCCCCTGCGCCTGTACACACACACACACACACACACACACACACACACACACACACACACACCACACACACACACACACACACACACACACACACACACACACACACACACACACAGCTGCTCAATTGATTCAACTCATCGGAGATATGAAGGTAGCAGAGGTTCAGGGATTTAAAGTGGCCAGATGCGTTCCAGGTTCGATCCCAAGGGGCTCCCCCAGAGTTAGTGTCGAAGTGTCCTAGAGCAAGGCACTGAACCTCTAAAGGTTCCTGATGTGCTGGTTGGTAGGGTTACATCTTTTACTCTGCTATTGGTGCATGATGAATGTGTGAATGTTTGACTGGGTGAATGTAAAGCATCATGTGGTCCTGATGGTTCAGTGAATGTTTCTCCTCACCGTTCCTCCTCTCTCCTCCTCTCCTCCTCCCTCCTCCTCTCCTCCTCTCTCCTCCTCTCCTCCTCCTCACTGCGTTTCTTCTCCTCCTGTTCCTTGTGCTCTCGAGCAAGACGCCGACGCTCTGCTAGGATACGAGACGCTTCCTCAGCACTGCTGGTACCGGCAACCTGCTTCACTGCTGGGGCGAGAGACACTGGGTCTGAGAGAGAGAGGGAGAGAGAGAGAGAGAGAGAGAGAGAGAGAGAGAGAGAGAGAGAGAGAGAGAGAGAGAGAGAGAGAGAGAGAGAGAGAGAGAGAGAGAGAGAGAGAGAGAGAGAGAGAGAGAGAGAGAGAGAGAGAGAGAGAGAGAGAGAGAGAGAGAGGAGAGAGAGAGAGAGAGAGAGAGAGGAGACAAGAGA
The DNA here is from genome assembly GCA_039105355.1 of Benthosema pterotum. Taxonomy (NCBI): domain Eukaryota; kingdom Metazoa; phylum Chordata; class Actinopteri; order Myctophiformes; family Myctophidae; genus Benthosema; species Benthosema pterotum. Next base: position 50,867,057 of record CM076975.1, on the reverse strand, counting down.
GACATTAGCTCAGGTTCCAGTGTGTTCTGTGGATCTGATTTGCAGAATACAGTGAATCTGTCTGGAATCTGTGAGATAAACTAGTCTGCCAGCCAACGGTGTAGACTTTGGGGCATGCATCTGAATCTGATTGTAAATTAAATGTTTAATAGAAAGTCCAGACAATAAAATCCTTCCTTCTGTTATGGCGCTAAGTCAAATGCCGTAGCTACAGTATATTATAATATTACATGGAAAAGTCACTGTTTGTAAACTTGTCATGTCACTGTAGCAAAGTGATTGACCTATTGCCCTACCCTACCTGCCCCACATCACAGGGGGTAGAAGCCAAACGCCCATTAGGGTCAGTTTTGTTCCTCCTAATACTTTGCACAACAACAGTTCTCTTTATATTAGAGCCTGATAGCTTTTAATACAAGGCATTCCTTGAGAAGATTTATAAAAGTTCTTCAATAGTTCACCACAACAACACCTTTTTATTCACCTTTTCTTTTGTCCACATCTGGGTCATTCTCATCATTCCTCGGGGTCTTCTTCTCAGGGTTAGGGTCCTTCCTGGACCCCTCAGTGAGGTCCTTGTGGTCAGAGGGGTCCCTGGTCTTGGTGTTCTGATCACAGCGGTCAGGTTTGGCCGCTCTTCTCCTGGGGGTGTCTGGGGTTTTCTCCGGTTGCGGTGCGGTGGTCCCATCAGGGCTGTTGACGCTACGCCTCTTCCTGACGGGGGTCCCTGGGCAGCGGGAGGGGTCCTGCAGAGCAGGGCGGTCCCTGACAGGGGTCCCTGGGCTCCGGGGGTCCCTGACAGGGGTCCCTGGGCAGCGGGAGGGGTCCTGCTGAGTCTTCTTGTCAGTGCTAGGGGACATGGGCTGGTGTTTACCAGGAGAGGCCAGCAGGTGGTGCTGTTGGTGCACAGTGCTGGGAGAGTGAGCACGGAGCCTGGACGAACGCCTGATGGAAACACACAGAGATGTTTTACATCACAGTCTTAATGGGTGGGAAGGCGGACAGGTGGATTGGTTCATTTTTGTATTTGCTTATGAATGTCTCTACCAGTCTCAAACTTACAACCTTTGATAACCCTTGTTTGTCAAAAATTCATCTTGACAGCGCCGCACATCAGTATCTACACAATGGAATGCGGTAAAATCTTTTTTACAGTGCACAACCACAGCTTTCATTTGATGCATGTGTGCATCCTATTGTGAACTACAACACAGTGCCTGCTGTGGGATTTCAAAATTGTAAAAGCTCAACCCAGTGAACTTGAATTTCATAAGCATTGTTGTATCTCAAATGAAACAGGAGGACAGCGTTGTTCAATTATCAGACGTGGTTACATTTATCCATCATTGACAGTTAGAAATCGGCCCGGTTTACACGCAGAACAGGTTCTCATCCAAATCAATCCCTTTTATAGCACATCTCAGTCACAGTGTGTATTTGGTGCACGCAATAGTATGTGCATGTCAGTAATCAGTATGTGCGTCAGCATGTGTGTGTAGGGCAGGGGTGGCCAACCAGTCGTAGACTAAGAGCCACATTTTTCACTGTGTTACTGCAAAGAGCCACATCAAACGGTCACAACGGTTATAAAACAGTTGCGATGGCCGTCATGGTCGCAAATAGATTTCCCCTCTCCTGCCATAAGACATGTGTATTTGTGTGCAATTGCGCAATGCAAAGACACACTATTAAAACATATAGACATGTATTTAGAAACAGGGTTTACAATCCAAAAAACATACACCTACACCTCCGCAGACGACTAGGAATCAGTCCATGATCGAGTGGTTAGGCACCACTGTATAGGGAATGAATGACTGCGCCAGGCCGAGTGTTTTTGACGGTTTCATGTTGAAGCCCCTTAAGAGCCACATGTAACCAGCTGAAGAGCCACATGTGGCTCGAGAGCCACGGGTTGGCCACTCCTGGTGTAGGGTGTGCGTGCACGCCAAACATATATGTCACGTGAAAAGCTCTATATAAAATAGCTGGACAACTGAATGAATTGAGCTTTGTGTGTTCTTATAGCTAGCTACCATGGCCTCTGCCAGCTGCTGTCTTAGGTTCTACCAAATCACAGTGGGAAAGCATCTGAGATCTGATCACACAATACTCTGTGATCCACGGAGGAATGTGTTTGTGGAAACATGTTGTTGTCATAGTATGTGTATAAAGATCTACAGCATTAAAAGTGTTCATATTTAAGGCATTGAAATTGGGAAAGCTTTGGGGTCATTTTTGTTCCACACTGTATGTAGAAAAATGGTATTGCTATTCAACAGATATTTAAGCTTATATATATCTGCTTTTAAGAAAATAAATAGAAAATAACACTTTAATATTCAGAGTCAAAAATAGAGTCATTGATGCTTTATGGTAGATACAGAGAGATCACCTGTAGGGTGATCAGGAGATCACCTGACCACTAGGTCCTCTAATTCATATCATTGATTCAATCAATTATTGATAAATACATTGTTGTATTTCAACTCTTTGGACCCCAAAGCTGTTAAAACGACCTGTAAACAAGGTAAACAAGCTTGTTTACTCCCATTGATTAATCCACTTTAATCCAGGTCGATGCTAACTAAATTGGCATTTTAGGCTAACGTTGGAATGGCTCTCTCGTAAATAATGTCCTAAATGCAAGGGGTGCATTTGTGCACGCGCACAGTATTTAGGTCCACATCTGAGCCGATTGTGGCAATCAGCAGCCAGATTGAAGCAGATTTCACTTCAATATGATTCATTTTGGTTTTGTAGCGTCCTAGCGACGTTCCCTTTGTGTATGTGAAATGGCCAGGTCTCCTTTGTTATGATTCCTCTGCTGGAAACAATGCGTCTGGCAACCCTTTAGTCGCACATCTCTGAATATTGTGTGAAAAATATGTATACAACTATTGTTTCTGATGTTTTGTTTTTGAGATCAATCAATCAATTACTTGATGACCAAGTGGGGGCGCTACAGGCTAGAAAGGTGACACCCAAAGAGTTTTAATGTTAGTCTGTCCTCTCTACAGGGGTCTCACCGGGGTGTAGACGGGGTGGAGGGGGACGCCAGGTGTTTGTGTCCCACTGCAGGGGATTCAGACCGTCGGACTGGAGAGCCAAACGCTGGAGACGCATTCCTTCTGTCTCTCCTTAGACGCTCCTTCTGAAAAACACGGACGCACGCACGCATGCGCACGCACGCACGCGCGCACGCACACGCACACACACACACGCACACGCACACACACACACACACACACACACACACACACACACACACACACACACACACACACACACACGTGTCAGTAATCTGACAGAGACGTCATCTATACAGCTGGTGTTAGTTAGGGTCATGACCTCAACATAATGAAACATCTGGATGATGACCTCATGGTAATCCACTGGATCACTTATAGCAGTTCACTGTACTGTAGCATACAGCATGCTGTCTGCACCATCACTGATAACTCTGTCTGTCTGTCTGTCTCTGTGATCACTAACCATAAATAGCACAGTGTCTGCACTGCAAAAAAGAAGAAAAAAGTAAAGCTGTGCTGTGCCCCTCAGAGCAATGCAGTCAGAGTGTCACTGCATCACAGATGTATCTACAAATACAGACAGAACTTACCCTTACCTCTCTACAAATACAGGCAGAACTTACCCTTACCTCTCTACAAATACAGGCAGAACTTACCCTTACCTCTCTACAAATACAGACAGAACTTACCCTTACCTCTCTACAAATACAGACAGAACTTACCCTTACCTCTCTACTGTACAAATACAGACAGAACTTACCCTTACCTCTCTACAAATACAGACAGAACTTACCCTTACCTCTCTACAAATACAGACAGAACTTACCCTTACCTCTCTACAAATACAGACAGAACTTACCCTTACCTCTCTACAAATACAGACAGAACTTACCCTTACCTCTCTACAAATACAGGCAGAACTTACCCTTACCTCTCATTTCTACAGTAGGAAAATGAAAACAGAGAGACATGCAACACAAGGCACCGGGATTCAAACCCGCAACACGCTGTCAGGTTGGCACCACAGCGGTGGTCTGTACTAGGGATGTTAATCGACACATATTTGGAATGTCGACGTGTCGCGGCCCAATATCGACAATAAATCGATTTTTTTTTTTTTTTTTTTTAGCCCGCGGTGCCGGCGGGACCCAACGCAAAATGTTGCAGCGCGGGCGGCATGAAAATGCCTACGGGAGGGAGAGGTGCAAGATAAAATAAGCAGGACCGCGAAATCGAGCAATATATAATACCAAAATATGCATATCTGAGGAGAACGTTCCATACTGCGCTGGACAATGATCAGGCATGTTCTCAAAGCAAAGCGCATGGCAGAGCGAGGCGCAGGGCGCAGAGCGCACCACGCAACAGACAAGCACCCGCACCTGGCATTCCACATTCATTAGTAGCCTAATCGACTTGATAGAGGAGTTTTTCTCTTTCCTTGCGACGGATTCCCTGCATCTTTGCTTTTTCCTGCGTCTGCTGTCAGACATGGCCAAACAACGTGAAACAGAACACTGGACAAGATAAGTACAAATAATATAGGCTTGTCGCGCTTGACGCGTGCTGCTTGCCACCAGCAGCGTCTCTCTCTCTCTCTCTCTCTCTCTCTCTCTCTCTCTCTCTCTCTCTCTCTCTCTCTCTCTCCGTCTCTCTCTCTCTCTCCCTCTACCATGTGAGACCTCGGTCTTGTGCAGGAGAGATAGCTTTCTCCCATACGTAACGCTCCATTTCGGAGGCGCCTGCTCGGCGAAATAAAAGTCAATCATTGCGTCCGGGCCTGTTTAGCTTTTTTTTCGGCGGGTGCAGGGAGCAGCCGCTGCCGCCTCCTCCACCTCCCCGGGAAAAGCCGGACTCGCGGGACAGAACGCAGGGGGTAGGAGGAAGACGCATTTCGGCGGGTGCAGACCGGGGCCGCTGCCGCTTGCACCTCCTCCTACTCGGGGGGGAAAGCCGGATTCGCCGCGGCAGAACGCCGGGGGGAGGAGGAGGAGGAAGCAGCACAGACGCGCGCAGCACAGACATGTTCTCACTACAGTGATAGTAGCCTAATACCCGAAATAAGCAATTCTGTTCCCTTGAAAACAGTAACGTTGTGACGTTTTTGAACAAGAAATTGCAAAGAATACAAAATAAAAATCATTAATATAAAAAAAAGAAAAAAGAGGCGATTTTCGACTCGTACTTTTTTGTGTCGACGTCAGCACGTGTCGACAATCGTGTTGATTTCCGACTTTTTTTCACATCCCTAGTCTGTACACACACAGACTGGACTCATAGGGTCAGTGGGGGGTCCAGGGACCACCCTGCACCACACCCTAAGCCCCGCCCCTTCATAGGGCTCAAGTAAATATAAATATGAAGTTGACACTACTGAGTTTAAGAGTCTGGGGGTGGGGGGGGCTGGGTTCTGACCTTGGGGGTGGACCAGAGACTAATCTAGACATGGGACTGGGGAGGCAATGCCCCCCTAAATGCCCTGACTGCCCCACCAAACATGATGGTATGCAAAACAACCTGAATTTCAAATATATTTTAAATTAAAGTGCTTCTATTTAAACTGATGTGAACCACTACTACTGCTACTAACTAACTACAGCTGTGTCACCACTAAACCAACAGCATTTCATCATTGAAAACAGAAAACTCTCTGAGTCAGACCTTTAGCTTTATGCATGCTGCGTGTCTGTTGCAACTTCATATTCTTATTATTGATGCTTTACTTGAATAATAAAAGTCCTGGAACAGAAAATGGTTCCATATCATTTTCTCCTGCCCCCCCCCCCCCCCCCCCATTGGGACATCCGCCCCTGGGGTGGTCTGGGTGGTGGGTCTAACCTTGGGGGTGTTGGGTGTGGACTGTGATCCTCCCTGCAGACCGATCCTGGTGTGATCAGCTGGATGGAGACTGCCACGAAACGGAGACCTGTGGGGGGAGCAGGGGGCTGGGGGGGGGGGGGGACGCATAATGTATGATTAACACATCAAGAGAGACAGACAGACAGACAGACAGACAGACAGACAGACAGACAGACAGACAGACAGACAGACAGACAGACAGACAGACAGACAGACAGGTTCTGATTCCACTGTTATCACGTGATAATTCCCAGCATGTTGTTTATCAAGCTGATCTTTGCTATACCTACTGTATGTAGATCAGTGGTTTTCAACCTTTTTGACACCAGGGTCCACTATTTATTCAGCATTTCAGCCACAGACCAGCACTTGAGGACATTTTAGCCCCACAGACCCCAAAACTTTATTTTGCATTTTGTCCACAATTCCAGGCTGGATTTGGGAAACCAAACAGTCCAACATACAGATCAAAATGACCATTAATCTTCTACAGACTTGGGATAATTCACATGATGAATATTTTAAGTAACTCTTGAGAGTGTAAACATGAAACCAAATGGACCCATAAGGGTGAATGTGTGTTAAAACAGGCCGCACCGTGAACATGCTCACGGTGCGGTTGGGGGCGGGGCTGAGGATGCAGCATGGGACAAGATGTGATGAGATCGATGTTATAAACAATCTGCTGGGAATTAATTATAGCTTGATATTCAGTAGAATTGGCTAAAACAAAAGAGAGAGAGAGAGAGACAGAGACAGAGAGATAGAATACACACTATCCACAGAGTATGCCTGTATGTGATGAGGAGAACAGACTAAATATTTTCAGACGAATATATATCGCATAAGACTAGAGTCTGGCATCGCAGGATCATGTACCGCTGAGCACCAAGACTCGTGAAGTAAGCAATCGAAATAAAAACTATATACACACACAAACAAGAAAACAGTGTGTCATTAATCTAATCTCGCCCGGATCAAATTCTCCTCGATGTTCTTTTCAAATCGATGAGCAAGCGTTAGAAAAATAAAAAGGGACAGAAGTGCTGGCGTTGTGCAGGGATGAGTCTGAGCTGCGTATCGATTTCTACAATAACACAGACGCCGTGAAAATCACAGACCAATGGAGACAGGGTTTGTTGTCTGGTAAGCAGAAAGATGTCGCCATGGAGCCTACAAACACTCTGTCTGGTGAGGATAGCAGCGGAAATAGCAGATCTACAAGCTCACAACGCGTCGCTTTGCGACACGTTATGAGCTTGTAGCAGGGGCGGATTGGCACATATTTTCCCACCGGGACAATTTTGCCAGATGTAACTCTTTGAGAGCGCAAAAATGAAACCAAATGGACCCTGGCGGGTCCATTTGGTTTCATTTTTACACCCTCAAGAGTTAAAATATTCATCATGTGAATTAGCCCAACTTAGTCTACACACCTAGAGAATGTAGAAGATTAATGGTCATTTTGATCTGTATGTTCCAGGCAAGCATCTAGCACATTCTAGTGCATTTTGGAAGTGCCACTAGTGCATTTTGGAAGTGTCACTAGTGCATTTTTTGTCCAGGCCACTAGGTGGCGCAGGCCACCGGGAAAACTCCCTGTACTCCAGATGGCCAATCCGCCCCTGGCTTGTAGATCGGCTATTTTCGCGGTTCTTTGGAGGTTGCAGTTCAGTGAGTACTAGACTACTGCACTCGGTATCGTCTGTCCTTCATTCATCACATAAAGGCATCCGTTTCCTTCTTTTACAAGAATAAACACAGACTTGGTACAGACATGGAGTTGAATCATAGATAAACACAGAGAAGTCTCTACTCCAACCACATCCAACACAGTGAATACGACATTGATATGTGTCACAATGAACCAAAATAATCTGTGTGAATAAAAGGGATTGTTACATTAAAAGTGAAATGCGTTTTAGAGCTCAAATGCACCCAAGAAAACACCCTGAACTTTTTTAGCCAAAAATAAAAATACATACAGTATATATTTGTACTATATTTTTGCCTTTTTCCTCTCCATGTTGCTTCTAATTTGACGCTGCAGCTGTTTCCCTGCAGACAGACACTTGCTTCGTCCTGCAGACGGTCCAGAACTTGTCAACAAATCATTGTCAACAAATAATGGAAACAAAACATTTGTCAGGTTCAGGAAAGGCATTTTAGCCAATCACAGCACAGTGGTCTCCAGCAAGCCAATAGAGTGGCTTGCTGGAGACAGCAAGCCACTCTATTGGCTTGTAGTCTTTAGCAATAGATTTTTCAGGTTGTTTGGGTGTAAATGAGGTCATGAAACCATACAATAAAAACAAAAAATAAAAATAACTAAAGGTTAATGTTATGGAACCTTTACTTTACTGTGAGATTAACAGTTGAATGTTGAACATGGAGGTCATAATATTGTGAGGGAAAAGTTCACAGATGAAATAAAAACACATTTCTGTGTGGTGTGGTGTGACATGGCGGCTCGACGTTTTAAAGAACCCATGACATCCAAAAATCAACCTTTACATTGGTTCCTTGTAATTCACTGTAGAATAGAATGTAATTATCTACCCTATTTTCTTTTCATTGTACAATATAATGTTTTCTTACCATGTCATAGGCCCTTCACGCTAAGTGCTAAAAGTAAATTGCTACTACTACTGCTTAACACTCAAATACACACAACACACACAAACACACAGATACACTACACACAGATACACTACACACAGACACACATGAGAACATGACTTTGTCTAACACCAAACAGCAAGTTCGTGTTCGTTCCACACACACATTGGGTGTAATTCTCAATCGCTGTGGTGTAGCAGGTATGGTGTAAGTCCTCTCATTGGCTGCATGGCAGCAAATCAGGTCTGGGGCCTTGGGGTAGGCCCGAAAGCCTATACCACCAGCCCTGGGCCTGAGCTTACCAAATAATTACCCAGAATAATTAAAACCTGACAGTCAAAAGGTCCAGAAATCACCTGATCCCCCAATTAAAAATGTTACTGTACTCCCCTGCTTTGTTCATCATGAGTTGAAGCTCTTGATGACTGGTTTTAATTATTATGGATAATTATTTGGTATGCCCAGGCCTGGTGGCATAGGCTTTCAGGCCTACCTCAAGGCCCCAGACCTGATTCGCTGCCATGCAGCCAATGAGCACGGCCCCAAACCATGCAGCCAATGAGAAAACTTACACCATACCTGGCTACACCACAGCGATCGGGAATTGCACCCATTGTCCTCTATGTTTTCCTGAACATACAGCCATGGTAGTGTCTCACTGATCTATTGTTTTACTGTAACATTCTAGAAGAACTATTTATGAACCCAAGTTTAAATATCTGGAATAATAAACAATCTGCAGCATCTGCAAGACTGTGAATAATGATGTGACAATATAGTGGTTTAAACAGCATGTTTGTATGAAGACAGAACTGAACACTATATGTCTGTTCTAGATCTACAGCAGTGGTTTTCAACCTTTTTCATACCAGGGTCCACTAGTTATTCTGCATTTTAGCCACAGAGGACCATCATTTGATGTTCAGTCTAGTCTCTCGGACCCAGAACTGTCCACAATTTAGAAGAACTGGCAAAACGTTGGTCAAAATAACAATTCTTCTATTTTCTCTTTTAGATTCTTGAAAATTAAGTAAATCAGAAGTTTAAATTAATATGATTTAGAGTTACAGTTCTATAAAGGTCTATTTGGTTCGCAGATGTCCATCATTTAGCTGGGGGCCACAGGGGGTCCCTGGACAACCTGTAGCTCAGCTGTCTATAGGACAGACACGATAAATGTGACTAAACAGACGTCTACGATGGCTGTCACTATTCATAGAAAACATTCTGTAAACATTTTGCCTCCAGCTTTCAGCTGAACATCAGGGCAGCGCCATCCAAAGGCGAAAAAAAAGAGAATAGTCTTACGTATAGCCAGACGATCAGAGATCTCTGTCTATAACTGACTGATATGATCTGGTGGTGACATCTAAAGACCAATACTGGACCAAAGACAATTCAAAGACTCAAAAATGAACTGTGTTGCAATCACAGAACAAAGACTTTAGTGTTGTCCTTCATATGACAGTGTTATGATTGGTTTTCAGAGCAGTGGCTGTAGGTTCTCTGCTGTTCCAGACGCTGTTTATTCTACTGCTGTTCCAGACCGTAGGATGGGTTTAGATGTCACCACATGCAAGACAGGAACTAAAGGAAACAAATAAATAAAAACAAATACAATTCAAGGACAAATGAATGGGAGGAGAGGAGGTGCAGGACGAGGGATGGAGGGATGGAGCTCCAGAACCAGAAATAATACCAACAGCTTATTGATCTGTTATCAATAAACTCTGGTCTTATCAAGACTGAAGTGTCCTCACATTTAAACAAGAATCTAGACAAGAGAAGATCAAAAAATAAAGGCCATGGTACATGTTGGTCTAAAAGTTGACAGTTAAAGTGTAAGACCATTTCTGTTGAGTTTTTTTGCAATTCAAAATGTGGACAAGAAAAGTAAAAAAAAAAAAAAAAAAAAAAAAAGTTCCAGGGATTGGAAATTGATAATTCGAAATCTGCTCCTCATTGACTTACAGTATATTGTACACTAAAACTGCTCTTAACCCTATAACACCCAATGATGTACTTGACATGTATATAGTGGTTCCCTACCAGTGGTTTTCGCATTTTTTTTTATTTATCAAATTATTCCCATTCAAATAGCGTTTGTATTCTCATATTGGTCCTCCATGATGCACTATATAATGCACTACATGACTATCACCACTGTCAGTAGGCGGCCGATCGCCGGATCCCTTTGATTCTTTGTCTCAAACAGGTTATACTTCCTGGTCATATTTTTTCCCGGCAAATTTTGCCTTGATCACAACAACCGAAGGAGGGTTGATCGATCATTATCATAAATAACTCAAATCAGGCCGTAATGTCGCGGCGATTTCTGGATTATGATCAGAGATGGACATACGGACTGCACACGTGCACGTATGAGCGTGCACCAGGCGATTTTGATAATTTCTGAGTGAGTATAGCCTACCGTTAGGCGATTGTGCAAAAAAAAATGATGATCGGCTAAAACTATGTTTTATTGTAGACGAATCAATTTGCACGTCATTATATCAATTTACGCGTCACTGGGTGGCTCGCCAAAAAAACAATAAATCAATCAGAAGCGAAACGGCTAAAGGACCACTTCACCACTTTTCAACTATCTTCATATAATAGGTCCTCACTAATGTACATGATAAAATTTCCTACTCAGTCTGTGTCTCACAGGAGGGCTGTGGACAGTTCAGAATCCTCTTCCAATCTTTCCACAAAATAATACAAAATGCTCTAGTGGATTTGATATGAAGAATCTGGCTCCATAATCCTGATTGATAAGGTGAAGGTTATCAATAAAAACCTAACAAGCTCCATCCCTAGACAAGGGTAAATGGATGGACAGAGGGCAGGCAGGCGGGTGAGGAGAGGAGAGGAGGGGGCATAACTTTACCCGATTCGCTGGAAGCAGGAAGGGGGCGGGCAATGCCATGGGGGAGGGAGGAAGGGAGCGGGGCATTCTCACTGTCGCCTACAGCCATGGACCAGCGGGGGGCAGCATGGAGCAGAGAGCAGAGCAGAGAGATCACACACAACACTCCTTCTATATACACAACACTCCTTCTGCTGCAAATACACACAACACTCCTTCTGCTGCAAATACACACACTCCTTCTGCAATACACACAACACTCCTTCTGCAATACACACAACACTCCTCCTGCAATACACACAACACTCCTCCTGCAATACACACAACACTCCTCCTGCAATACACACAACACTCCCTCTGCAGTACACACAACACTCCTCCTGCAATACACACAACACTCCTGCAATACACAACACTCCTTCTGCAATACACAACACTCCTTCTGCAATACACAACACTCCTTCTACGTCGCCCCCTAGTGTTTGCAGGAAGGGACGTCCAGAGCCATCTAGAGACAGAGTTCTGACACCTTCGTTCACTTCATGGGGTCAGTCTAATGACGGCTTAGAGCAGGGTCCAGTGCCCAACCTTTTTTGACCCAAGATCTACTTTTCAGCAGCCAACCCCTCCGGGATCTACCAGTCCAATATCAACATTTCAAACCACACGTATCGTTGCCAGCCTACAGTAACTTCACAACAACACAACACTACTTTGTTTTACCACTTTACTTAATGTCCATATAAGCATAAAGTACAACAGACTTGTCATAAATAGGCCTACAACAGTACAACATAAATACAACAGACTTGGACAAACACTGCCATTGCAAATGCATCACACACACAAACGAAAATCGCTCTTTTTTCTTTTCCACCCCATTTTTTCCTTTCCCCCCTCATCTCCCGAGATCTACTTGAGATCAGGCCGAGATCTACCGGTAGATCCCGATCTACTGGTTGGGCTCCCCTGGTAGAGACTGAGACCAACCCTTTACCACAGTGAATGGATCTATTGGAATCCAACACAATGTGTGAACAACCATCGTCAATTAATCGATGCAGACAAATTAAAGACAACATGTTAAACATTTTATTTTTGCATAGTTTGTTGTATGATTTGCAAATGATATAATCATATTTCACCATAAGCATGATGACGTTTCGAGGCTCACGGCTCTTCATCTGATGAAGAGCCGTGAAGCTTTAAAAGGGGAATTCCACCCATTTTCAAAATAATAACGTATGCACTCTGTTGTCAGGCTGATCCATTCCACTGATACTCAGTATTATATTACTGGATTAAACGTTTTCTGACTTTCTCTCTCTCTCTCTCTCTCTCTCTGCACGCACACATATGCGCGCACACACACACACGCACGCACACACGCGCGCACACACACACACACAGAACAGACAACAGGCTGTTGTTAGCGTAATGATGTCCAACGGTCGACCTGCCTGTAACATAATCTCATCTCCATCATTATATTCTCATATGTCCTGAATTCAGAGCTACTATACTACTATAGCTACCAGTACTAACACCACAACTATAACTATAGCTACCACTACTAACATCAGCTCCATTGTGTTCACTAGACCTCCTGTGTTGAGGCCGTTTGATTGTTCTGTGCACAATGCACATGGCAACCATTCACCAGAGCTGGATTCTGTTTAGCCTTTTCACAAAACGGTGAAAATAAACCAGAAAAGTGTTTCATCCATCCTGGTGTTGATGCATCCCTCTAGAGCAGAGCTCTAGGTGTTAATGAGGGTGATTATTGATCCCTGAGTGAAAAGCCCTTTACACTGGGTCAGTTAACAGTGTGTATATTCAGTACCTCCAGTAACACAGCCGTTCATTAGTTAACCGTGTTTATATTCAGTTAACAGTGTGTATATTCAGTTAACAGTGTTTATATTCAGTTAACAGTGTGTATATTCAGTATACCTCCAGCACAGCGGTTCATTAGTTAACAGTGTGTGTATATTCAGTTAACAGTGTGTACATTCAGTACCTCCAGCACAGCGGTTCATTAGTTAACAGAGTGTATATTCAGTTAACAGAGTGTATATTCAGTTAACAGAGTGTATATTCAGTTAACAGAGTGTATATTCAGTTAACAGAGTGTATATTCGGTACCTCCAGCACAGCGGTTCATTAGTTAACAGAGTGTATATTCAGTTACCAGTGTGTATATTCAGTTAACAGAGTGTATATTCAGTTAACAGAGTGTATATTCAGTTAACAGTGTGTACATTCAGTACCTCCAGCACAGCGGTTCATTAGTTAACAGAGTGTATATTCAGTTATCAGTGTGTATATTCAGTTAACAGAGTGTATATTCAGTTAACAGAGTGTATATTCAGTTAACAGTGTGTACATTCAGTACCTCCAGCACAGCGGTTCCAGCGTCGTGTTCTCTGTTCCAACTGAAGAGTTCTCTCCATGGAACGTCTCATCAGAGCTTCTAGACGCTCCTGGTGAACACACAATGTAATGGACACAACGTTAACTACACAACGCTATGGACGTTAACACAATTGAGCGTACATACCGTTAGAGACGTTAACACAACGTAATGTACACACCGTTAGAGCCGTTAACACAATGTAATGTACACACCGTTAGAGACGTTACAGATGGCAAATCTGAAACGCACACATTATGGTGGTGATCCCACCGTTCCAATCAGTGCTGACAGACCAGAATCATTATGGTGGTGATTCCACCGTTCCACTCAGTGACAGACCAGAATCATTATGGTGGTGATTCTATCGTTCCACTCAGTGACAGACCAGAATCATTATGGTGGTGATTCCACCGTTCCACTCAGTGACAGAGCAGAATCATTATGGTGGTGATTCCACCGTTCCACTCAGTGACAGACCAGAATCATTATGGTGGTGATTCTACCGTTCCACTCAGTGACAGACCAGAATCATTATGGTGGTGATTCTACCGTTCCACTCAGTGACAGACCAGAATCATTATGGTGGTGATTCCACCGTTCCACTCAGTGACAGACCAGAATCATTATGGTGGTGATTCTACCGTTCCACTCAGTGACAGACCAGAATCATTATGGTGGTGATTCCACCGTTCCACTCAGTGACAGACCAGAATCATTATGGTGGTGATTCCACCGTTCCACTCAGTGACAGACCAGAATCATTATGGTGGTGATTCTACCGTTCCACTCAGTGACAGACCAGAATCATTATGGTGGTGATTCTACCGTTCCACTCAGTGACAGACCAGAATCATTATGGTGGTGATTCTACCGTTCCACTCAGTGACAGACCAGAATCATTATGGTGGTGATTCCACCGTTCCACTCAATGCTGACAGACCTCTCCTCCCCTCCCCTCCCTCCCCTCTCCTCCCCTCCCCTCCCCCCCCCCCCCCCCCCCCCCCCCCCCCCCTCCCCCCTCCTCCTCCTCACCTTGTCCTCCTCCAGCTGCTGTCTTCTCTTCTCCTCTACAGCGTTCCTCCCCTCCCCTCCTCACCTTGTCCTCCTCCAGCTGCCGTCTTCTCTTCTCCTCTACAGCGTTCCTCCTCCCCTCCCCTCCCCTCTCCTCCCCTCCCCTCCCCTCTCCTCTCCTCCCTCTCCTCCTCACCTTGTCCTCCTCCAGCTGTTGTCTTCTCTTCTCCTCTACAGCGTTCCTCCCCTCCCCTCCCCTCCCCTCCTCTCCTCTATTCTCCTCCCCTCTCCTCCTCACCTTGTCCTCCTCTAGCTGCTGTCTTCTCTTCTCCTCTACAGCGTTCCTCCTCTCTCTCCTCTCCTCTCCTCCCCCTCCTCACCTTATCCTCCTCCAGCTGTAGTCTTCTCTTCTCCTCTACTGCGTTCCTCCTCTGCTCCTCCTTCAGTCGTTGCTCCTCCAGTCGTTTCCATCTCTCCTCCACGGTGCGTTCATACTGCAGACGAGCTCTGAGCTCCTTCTCTCTGATCAGCTGCTCTCTGGCAGCTGGAGACGCACGCACACACACACACGCACACACACACACGCACACACACACACACACGCACACGCATAAAATGTAAATAAATTAGACTTCTAAACATACGTACACATGGACCTGTTTTCATTTCCCTTGTTCATCTATAAATTATAGCCCCAAGCCCCCAAGAAAACAACTGACAGATTACAACTAGTCCAAAACGCGGCAGCCAGAGTCTTAACTAAAACTAAGATGAGAGAACATATTACTCCTGTCCTAGCCTCACTACATTGGCTACCGGTTGTGTTTAGAATTGATTTTAAAATTATTTTACTCGTCTATAAAGCGCTTAATGGTCTTGCACCTTCCTACCTACATGACTGCCTGCCTAAGTATGTCCCAGGCCGTCCCCTCAGGTCTTCCACTGCTGGCCTGCTTGCGGTGCCCAAAATGGCAACTAAAAAACACGGTGAAGCAGCCTTTTGCTTCTATGGACCGACGGCGTGGAACAAACTAAAAACACGGTGAAGCAGCCTGTTGCTTCTATGGACCGACGGCGTGGAACAAACTCCCATTATACATTCGACAGGCAGCCTCTGTAGAAATTTTTAAAGCACAACTCAAGACGTACTTCTATGGACTTGCTTTTAACTGATTCTCTGTGATTTTATACTTTATGATTTTATATTTTATGCCTTATTTCAGGTCCTCACTGTACAGCTTCTTTGATGTTGTTGATGATGATTTTAATGATCTCTTTAATTCATTCCCACTATTTTTTGTCTTCTTCTCTATTGCTATGTAAAGCACTTTGAGCTGCATTTTATGTCATGAAAGGTGCTATACAAATAAAGATTTTTATTATAAATTATATATTTATAGATCTATATAATTATAAATTATATACATCTACCATATTGTCCAGAATAGAAGAGGACCCTGCTTATAAGATGACTCCATTTTTCAAGAACTCATTTGTGTAAAAAGAACATTGAATGTCAAAAAACATAGTTCCCAAATCTAAGACAACTACATTTTTAAGGGTATTTTTTATTAGGGCCATTAGGGTATTTCACCAAAAAAGCAATGCCTTAGATTCTCTATTTTCACTACAAGTCTGAGTTTTACATCTTTGCTTATTGAGCACTATACAACCATGAGCCTAACAAGGAAAACAGATTTTTCAACCAATTTTCAAATGGATTGGTTTGTTGTAAACAACAGAGACATCTTTGCCGTATATGATATTTTTAGGAAAAAAATAAAACTTAGCAATAATCATAGCCACGTCGATAACGTTCATAATAATGCAATCCCTTTGTAAATCCGTTAAGTTTTGAGCAAGTTCTAGCTGTTTTTGTTTGGGCTGCCATAGAGCATAGTGTATTTAGTCCTCTCACAAGATGGCCGCCGTGAACGACGTCAGAGGCTCCGCCTCAAGACATCTAGCTTTATATATATATCTATGAGTGAAATCGCCTCATGCGCTGAGTGACAAACTTAATGCAAGTGGATGAACGGAGGATTGTGTGCACCAAGGCCCATTCCTGCTCACTCATGATTGGAGGACTGCCCCTCTCATCCCGATTGTATGAATGCTTTCTCACCCACAACCAGAACTGAAACTAGGGTTTTTTGACCACAGGGGTTCACTGGAGACCATAAGGATCTCCTTGTATGGTCAGCACACCCTATAGTAGGGAGGATTAACAAAAGAATAAGAATAAAAAGTGATATTTGAATGAAGTGAAATCCTTTTATATACAGTAACTTTAAGCATTAGGTGTGTGAATGGTTTGTCCAGGTGTATTTCACAGGCCCTTTGATGTCCAATTAAAACACTTTAGCACAGATTCAGGTTATAACCTGGTTCAGGTTATAACCTGGTTCAGATTATAACCTGGTTCAGGTTATAACCTGGTTATAATATAACCTGGTTCTAGCCTCTGTCCTGCTGCTGTTAAAGGGTTAATGTGAGGCCCATGCTGTTGTAAACACTTTGAACAGTCACAGTTCACTGTTAAAGGGTTAATGTGAGACCTATGCTGTTGTAAACACTATGAACAGTTACAGTTCACTGTTAAAGGGTTAATGAGAGACCTATGCTGTTGTAAACACTTTGAACAGTTACAGTTCACTGTTAAAGGGTTAATGTGAGACCTATGTTGTTGTAAACACTTTGAAAAGTCACAGTTCACTCTGACACCATTACAACACACACCTTTTACTTATGATAGTCTGTACTAAATAGAATACATGTACTAAAAACCTAGCCTCTCTCATTCGATTAATTCAATGTGTAGAGTACACAGTATCATGTGTGCAGTACTAGATTTAGGATAGAATTGTGTGTGTGCCTGCAGTGTGTGCGTGGGTATGTGCATGTGTACACACCTTTGTGTGTGTGTTCAGGTTACAAACGGTCTGTCAAAGTCAGCTCCACCTCCTGTCTGACTCATATAAATAGTGAGACAGGGACGATTAGATCCACATTCAGATCAAACACAACAACGTTCAGTGAGGAAGGACAGACTGTCTGTCCAAAAAGCTACAGGAGTTAATAGTGACCCAGACCACTGGAACCTGCTGCTGACTCTGTCTGTCAACTGAATGGACTTTAACAAGAAACAGGAGTCAAAGTGAAAGTAAACTTCAGGAACATTCTGGAAGAGGGAGTGTTACCACCACTGACTGGCAGAGTTCCACTGTTGACTGTGTGAGTGTCGAGTGTTTGTTAAAATGGCTTCTAAGTCGTCTCTCTCGGAAGAGGAATTTTCCTGTCCTGTGTGTTGTGACATCTTTAAAGATCCTGTTGTACTGTCCTGTAGCCACAGCTTCTGTAAAGACTGTCTGCAGGACTGGTGGAGAGAGAAGAGAATAAGGGAATGTCCTGTTTGTAAGGAAATATCTTCTGCGGATCTTCCACCTTGTAACCTGGTTCTGAAGAACCTGTGTGAGGCCTTCAAACAGGAGAGATTACAGGAGAGACATCAGAGAGCTTCATCAGGGTCTGAGGATCAGGTCTGCAGTCTGCATGCTGAGAAACTCAAACTGTTCTGTCTGGAATGTCAACAGCCAGTGTGTCTTGTGTGTCGAGATTCTAAAAAACACACCGGACACAGAATCAGACCTGTTGATGAAGCTGCTCTGGATCACAAGGAGGAAGTCCAGAAATTACTGAAGCCTTTACAGGACAAACTGGAGGTCTTTAATAAAACTAAAACAAACTACGACCAAACAGCAGAACACATTAAGTTCCAGACCCGACACACAGAGACGCAGATGAAGGAACAGTTTAAGAAGCTTCATCAGTTTCTACATGATGAAGAGGAGGCCAGGATCACCAAACTGAGGGAGGAAGAGCAGCAGAAGAGTCAGATGATGAAGGAGAAGATCGAGGCTCTGAACAGAGACATAGCAACCGTTTCAAATACGATCAGAGCCATAGAGGAGGAGCTGAGAGCTGAATACATCTCATTCCTGCAGAACTACAAGACCACCATGGAAAGAGTCCAGCTCACACTGCAGGACCCACAGCCGGTCTCAGGAGCACTGATAGACGTGGCCAAACACCTGGGCAACCTGAGCTTCAGAGTCTGGGACAAGATGAAGGACAATGGCTCCTACACTCCTGTCATTCTGGACCCCAACACTGCACATCCAGTATTCACCCTGTCTGATGATCTGACCAGGGTGAGAGATGAAGAGAGACAGAATCTCCCTGACAACACAGAGAGGTTTGATGGGCTCTGCTTTGTCCTTGGTTCTGAGAGCTTTAAATCAGGGACTCACAGCTGGGATGTTGAGGTTGGGGACAATAGACGCTGGTCAGTAGGTGTGTTAGCAGAGTCCTTTCAGAGGAAGGGAGACACAGGGGGTCCACTCTGGTGCATATTATTACATGAAGGTAAATACATAGCAGATTCCTCAGAGTCAGTCACTGTTCTCTCATTGAATCAGAAACCCCAGAGGATCAGAGTCCAGCTGGACTGGAATAAAGGAAAGCTGTCATTCTGTGTTCCTGATACTAACACACACATACACACCTTCACACACAGGTTCACTGAAACACTCTTTCCTTCCTTTTTCACTGGTCCTGGTTCTACTCTGAAGATCTTACCTAGATCTGTCTAACTCTGGACAATGTATGATGTTATGATGATGATAAATGATAGATATATAGACAAAAACACTTCATTTTCTACACATTAAAGGTAGGGTAAGTGATTTGAAATTCATGGTGTAGTACCAGCCTGGTGCACTAGGGGCCCCCAAGAGTAGCTACACTATGTGAGCCTGCTGCTCGATCCTGATTGGAGGAGAATTCACCCTCCACCTGGGAACTTTTATTAGCTGCTCTGCTAACGTGGGGGAGGGGGAAACTCCATATATGGTCTGCACATCTTATAATAGAGCATTTTAACAGAAAAATGTTTTTTTTGGGTGATATCTGACAAAAGTGAAATCACTTCCCCTACCTTTAAGCATCAGTGGTGGTGAAAATGTTAATAATAAGATATTGATGATGACAGTGACATTTAACCCATTGCAGCCTGACACAAATGCCTTCTAAATCATTACTTCTCACACTTTAGAGAGATTTCTTTGCTCTTACAAAAAATGTTCAAAAACATGTAACAAGCTCACGGTGTTGCAGTGAAGAAGTGAAGTCACATGCTGTGAGCTTGTAGATCTACTATTTTAGTTTCCAAAGCTAAAATGTAAAATGGGACAGATGCTTTCTTTGTTTTAATATTTTAAAAACTGTGTGTGTGTGTGTGTGTGTGTGTGTGTGTGTGTGTGTGTGTGTGTGTGTGTGTGTGTGTGTGTGTGTGTGTGTGTGTGTGTGTGTGTGTGTGTGTGTGTGTGTGTGCGTGTAGTTGCGCGCTGGGGGGGGGAGGGGTCACACATGAAGTGTTTGTGATTTTTCCACCAATCAGCTGCTCAGCTTGGAGTAAACAAACACAACATAAACTAGACTTCTAAACTCACACAGAATCATGGACCAGTTTTTATTTACTTTGATTATCAATAAATTATATACATTTATTTCACCAAAATGGAGTTCCTTGGTTTCCCTTTTTTTCTGCATTTTACACCTTTAGTAATTAATTATACACTAGTACTATATTATAATACTTGAATATCTTTTGAATATCTTTTCTCTCCAACATGTTGTCTGTGTCACAGACATAAGAGACAACACACACACAAACCAAACGGAGGTGAAATCATTTTGAGACCTCAACTGTTATTAACAGTCCCAACCTTTTTACACCTGCCCTGACCTTTCTCTAAATTGTTCGGGGGTTTAGGTTAGGTTTAGGTTTGACTGAGTTTAATTTAGGGTTAATGTTAGTGTTAGGTTTAGTTCTGACCATATGAGGGTCTATAAATCAGCCAAAGGACCCCCCCCCCCCTACACTGGAGCACTTTACTGTAACACTTTACTTGAAGGTCGCCTTCATAATGCAGTATGAACTCATTTATAATGCATTAAAATACAGTTATAATGCATTATAAGACTTGTTATAAATGTCCATAAGCATGTATAACTCCTCATAACTACAGTTACAGCGTATTATAATGGTTATTCATAATGCATTATTATGGTCAAAGGAACAGCACATTATAACTACCATCACTTGTACTGTCTGTCATAATGCATTATAATCATTGTGTTTATTAAATGAAACAATGTCTTAACATGCTATAAGATAGATTTGAGAGCTTTAATTAAAGTGTCCAGATATTCATGTATCATTAATAGTTGTATCATACCAAAATATAAATTACAACATGAACAAGAAAGTCAAAGTCACATGATTTGTCACTACGTTACTGCAGTGAAATTGGTTCTCTGCTTTTGACCCATCACTTGGAGTGGTGAGCTCCAAGGAGCAGTGAGCTGCGGCTTGCTGCGCTCAGGAATCATTAGCTGATTTTGACCCCCAATCCATCCCTTTGATGCTGAGTGCCAAGCAGGGAGGCATTGGGTCCCATTTTTACAGTCTTTGGTATGACCTGACCGGGAATCGAACCCCGGCCTCCCAGTTCCAGGGCGGACACTCTAACCACAAGGCTGAGCTACCGGGCTCTGCCCACTTTATTTAAAGGTCTCAAATCCATCTTATAGCATGTTATAGACATTTATAACACATTATTACATTTAATAAACACATTGGTTATAATGCATTATGATGCAGTACATTTCTATATGTGCATTTATAACAGACTAAGTGATAGTAGTTATAATGTGCTGTTCCTTGACCATAATAATGCATTATGACTAACAGTTATAATGTTATAAATGTAGTTATGAGGAGTTATACATGATTATGGACATTTATAACAAGTCTTATAACGTCATTATAAATGAGCTTATAATGCAGTATAGTCAAGTGGTCCCTGGACCACTGGTTGAAACCACTGATGAGTTACTGCTGTTTCTGTAGCTTTAGTCTCATTCTGTCACTGGTTTGATTGACAGTCATTAATCACATTCCATTTATGTCAATGTTCTACATCAGAGGTTTTCAACCAGTGGTCCGGGAACCACCAGTGGTCCTTGAGAGGGTTCCAGGTGGTCCCCAGGCTAAATGATGGACAGTTGGTCACCAAATGGACCTTTATAGATCTGTAACTCTTGAGAGCGTAAAATGATACCAAATGGACCCTTACGGGTTCATTTGGTATCATTTCACGCTCTCAAGAGTTAAATTATATTTAAACATCTGAATTACTGAATTCTACACAATTAGAACATGTATTATATGCATATGGCTACTCCCTGGCCATTTTTCTGACATTTGGATGAGAAACAGACATTCTGTCTGTCCCACATTGTGACAGACAGAGTTCAGTGTGTTTTTCTGTTGTCTCTTTTCCTGCTATACAGGTAGATGTTTTTAATTCAGTTAAAATAACCTCAGTATTCTCCTGGCGACACTATATTTACACACTCACTGCAGAGAGGACATATTGCATGTAATGTCCTATCAAAAATAGCTGATCTGTGACACATTATGAACTTGTAGATATTATGTTTACTAGCATTAAACACTAGCTATGTTTACTGTATTTGAATCCTGAATTATTTGAATATGACATCAAGATCTTAATAAGTAGCTAACCGTGTTGCCAACATGTTTTCCCCACTTTGTCCCACACATGGCAATATTTAAGCCCCTCAAATGAACAGTTTGGATGTCTCGTGTCTCCTCCTCTCACTATAAATGTGGTATTTTATCATCAACATTAGTGAGGACCAATTATATGAAAATAAGTTGTAAAGTGGTGAAGTGGTCCTTTAACTTGTATGAAATACCTCCCAATAATATAGTAGAACTGTAAGTGTATTATATGTTGTCCAGTGAAATATTAAGTAGTTTCCGTCATTCTGTGGGCATCAATGGGGCCATGCAGTAATAGTATGTTGTACATGAATTCACAAAACTAACGTCATTTGTATTGTTGATATATTTGTAAAATATTAGAGCAACTTTAACCCCTCTTCTACATGGAACTAAGTTTTGGGTGTAGTGATACTCAAACGCTAGGTTTTAAAAGTGGGGGATATGGGCGACGCTTGAATTTCATTGGCTGTTGCCATCTGTCCATTGCTGGTCCATCGCTCGCTGTTAAACCGTAAGTAAGAACTTGTGCCCCAAAGCTTATGGTCTTGTGTCTGACGTCTTTTGTCTTGTTATGATTATGTCCATTTATGTGACAGGATTCATTATGTTATAATTGTGTTCTTTGAGTACCGACACGTCTCTTGACAGATGAGACAAACAGCCTGTACTTTGCTTTGAACAAAAAAATAATATAGTAATTGTGTGTCCACTGCAGGTTAAATACCCTACACTCACTCTGAATCATTTTTTCTCTTACCTAACTTTTCTGCCTTAATTCCATTCTGTGCGGTCCACGTTCATGTTATATGCCTGGGGCAAAGTGTAGTAGCAACAGATCAGACTGAAAATAATGATAATGTGTGGAGGGTTAGGTTAGCTTTGGTATTGCTCAGGGACCCTGGTCAAATGTAGAGGAAAGCCATGTCTGGCCCACGGGCCATAGTTTGGGAACCACTGCCTTAACTACTGGTCTCTGTTTATGATGTGTACAAGGGTTAATGAGTTACGAGGTACATTGTAAAACACTTTGCATGGTCAAATTCCACACTGAGACGATGAACAACTAAATAACTTTACCCATTTTGTTCTCTCGTTTTCTCTATACTTTGCTTGTCTATACTTTATGATGGATAGAAGATTGTCCTGATTTCAATATATTCAGTTTATCAGTTTAGTATGTTGAATATGCACTGCATACTGAATCTGAATCAGCCTGTGTGTGTGTGTGTGTGTGTGTGTGTGTGTGTGTGTGTGTGTGTGTGTGTGTGTGTGTGTGTGTGTGTGTGTGTGTGTGTGTGTGTGTGTGTGTCAGTCAAAGGTGTGTCTAAGCTCCACCCATTGCCTGACTCATCTGAGACTGTAAGATCGCCTGTCAGATCAAACTCACACTGAGAACGACAGACAGTCTTTACAAAACATACAGGAGTTAATTCTGACCCAAACCACTGGAACAACCTGCTACTGGCTCTATTTGTCAACTGAATGGACTTCAACAGGAGTTAATAGTGACCCAGACCACTGGAACCTGCTGCTGACTCTGTCTGTCAACTGAATGGACTTTAACAAGAAACAGGAGTCAAAGTGAAAGTAAACTTCAGGGAACATTCTGGAAGAGGGAGTGTTACCACCACTGACTGGCAGAGTTCCACTGTTGACTGTGTGAGTGTCGAGTGTTTGTTAAAATGGCTTCCAAGTCGACTCTCCCGGAAGAGGACTTTTCCTGTCCTGTGTGTTGTGACATCTTTAAAGATCCTGTTCTCCTGTCCTGTAGCCACAGCTTCTGTAAAGACTGTCTGCAGGACTGGTGGAGAGAGAAGAGAATAAGGGAATGTCCAGTTTGTAAGGAAATATCTTTTACGGATCGTCCACCTCGTAATCTGGTTCTAAAGAACCTGTGTGAGTCCTTCAAACAGGTGACATTACAGGAGAGACATCAGAGAGCTTCATCAGGGTCTGAGGATCAGGTCTGCAGTCTGCATGCTAGGGAACTCAAACTGTTCTGTCTGGAATGTCAACAGCCAGTGTGTCTTGTGTGTCGAGATTCTAGAAAACACATCGGACACAGAATCAGACCCGTCGATGAAGCTGCTCTGGATCACAAGAAGGAAGTCCAGAAATTACTGAAGCCTTTACAGGACAAACTGGAGGTCTTTAATAAAACTAAAACAAACTACGACCAAACAGCAGAACACATTACGTTCCAGACCCGACACACAGAGACGCAGATGAAGGAACAGTTTAAGAAGCTTCATCAGTTTCTACATGATGAAGAGGAGGCCAGGATCACCAAACTGAGGGAGGAAGAGCAGCAGAAGAGTCAGATGATGAAGGAGAAGATCGAGGCTCTGAACAGAGACATATCAACCGTTTCAAACGCGATCAGAGCCATAGAGGAGGAGCTGAGAGCTGAACACATCTCATTCCTGCAGAACTACAAGACCACCATGAAAAGAGTCCAGCTCACACTGCAGGACCCACAGCCGGTCTCAGGAGCACTGATAGACGTGGCCAAACACCTGGGCAACCTGAGCTTCAGAGTCTGGGACAAGATGAAGGACATTGTCTCCTACACTCCCGTCATTCTGGACCCCAACACTGCACATCCAGTATACACCCTGTCTGATGATCTGACCAGAGTGATATGGGGACAGAAACAGAATCTCCCTGACAACACAGAGAGGTTTGACTACCATTGCTTTGTCCTTGGTTCTGAGAGCTTTAACTCAGGGACTCACAGCTGGGATGTTGAGGTTGGAGACAATACACTCTGGATAGTAGGTGTGTTAGCAGAGTCCTATCAGAGGAAGGGAAACGCAGTGGGTCCAGAATGGAGCATAGTGTTACTTCTAGGTGAATACACAGCATACTCCTCAAGGTCAGACACTGTTCTCTCATTGAATCAGAAACCTCAGAGGATCAGAGTCCAGCTGGACTGGAATGAAGGAAAGCTGTCATTCTGTGATCCTGATACTAACACACACATACACACCTTCACACACAGGTTCACTGAGACACTATTTCCATGCTTTTTTACTGGTAAGGGTGGCACTCTGAAGATCTTACCTAGATCTGTCCAACTCTGGACAATGTATGATGATGATGATGATGATGATGATGATGATGAATGAATAATGATAGATAATATAAAATATTTTAGATGTGAGCCCCCCTCCACTACACCCCTGGATATATAATCAAAAAACACACCATTTTCTACACACCATTTCCTTGTACCACACACACGCACACACGCACACGCACACGCGCACGCACGCACACGCACACACACACCCACACATACTGTGTCTAACACACAGTAATGTATAATGAATATCATGGTTTGTTGATTTGCATACTGTATGTTATTTGTATTCCTTAATTTCTTAATTGAAAATGGAGGACTCTCATGGAAACAAGTCCTGTGTTTTTTCTGGTTTTAGCCTCTATCCATTCATTTTGTATTGACCTGTAGATTCTATGAACTGTACTGTTCCCATTCTACAAACTGGGATACATTTTTCAATGAATAATTCAATAAGAATGTTGTCTAAATGCCTGAAATGATATTGATTTATTAAATATGGTTTCTCTTACCCAGACTCCTCTCTCTCTCTTCACGTCGTTCTTTGGCTAAACGCATTCTGTCGTCTGTCTTCATGTATCCTTCCATGTCTGAAAGATAAATAAAATTACAAAGACAAACCTATCATTCTTTATGTTTCCTATATTTCCTCTAATAATCAGTAAACCTAAATCCTGTTTTTCTGATGTGAAAAGATGAATATGGGGGGAAAGAAATATCCCTTTCTATAAATATCTCATGTGCAATACAGAAATGCACTGCCTGTGGCTGTGACTTCACATATGTGACTGGGTTTTGTACTTTGAGACTCAACTAGACCAGGGTCAATTTTCTGTTTTTTACTGATTATTAAAGTATGCAATGTACACTTTCAATAAAATTACAGCGTATTTGGAGGAGTTATAACCATTTAAATTTGAGTGTTCCAAAATAACCAGTTCACACCCAGTGGACAACAATAGACATATCCCAATGGGTTTATGCAAATCTCAGAGCTACAGCTCTCCACCCCAAAAGAGAATTACAGTATGCAAAATAAACTGGCTATTTTGACTTTAAAATGTATACATTTAACTTCCCAAATCCGTAATATGTTTGGATGAAAACCTTCTTTAAAATCTTAATATTAATATCGTCTTCCTGGCTCCGACTTGAGCCTCAAAGTTCCAGACCTGTACACATACAGTATGTACAGCAGACAGAGACATTCTAGTATGCTGTCTAGAAGAGGGTTTGTCTGTTTTGTTTCACACCTAATGTTTTATACAAACTCATTTTAAAATGTTTTTGTGATGAATAATGTGAGTGAAAGTTAACAATAGAGAGATGTACATGATTTACCTGAATGGTTGTTAATGTCATCTAGGGATGTCATGTGTAGTGATGTTTTGTGTAGTGTAGCGCTGTGTAGTGTAGTGTAGTCAGACTTACATGATTTACCTGAGTGGGTGTTTGGGTTTCCATTCCATGGTGTTGTGTAGTGATATTTTGTGTAGTGTAGTGACATTTTGTGTAGTGTAGTGCTGTGTGGTGTAGTGTGTTGAGACTTACATGGTTTACCTGAGTGGGTGTTTGGGTTTCCGTTTGCCACATGTATAGGAGACGGAAGGCCATTTATTAGAGCTTTCTTCTCTGTGCTGGATGGAGCTGAGGAGAACACATGACATCACACATGACATCATTATCACATGACATCATTATCACATGACATCACATCACATGACATCATTACCACATTATCACTTAAAACTCCATTTTAACCATGATAGATTCATCAAAATCACACTGTTTTCTGGTAACTGATATTATCCTCCTAATGGGGGCGGGGGGGCGGGGTGCTTTTACAAATATAGTTTTGGAAAATGTATCAGCCTCGGTTCCAGGCTGCTGGAGACTAAGAAATACATCCTTTTTTTAATAAATAAAAACAGTAAATGATATATTTATACCACACTACACTAGGCACTAGTGGTCTATAATGCTGCTGAAAGCTGTGTGCTGCAGAAAGCTTCAGTCTAAAGGCCTTGTTACACTAGCAATATTTTGATCAATATCAACTAGCAATTTCAACATCAACAGGCAACATAATGACACACACGGCAATCCTGAGAATGATTTGGTTCCATTTGTACACCCTCAGAAAAAAGAAGCCTTAGTTTGCATTGAATCATTCTCACCCAACTGCCACCCAACTCAAAATGTTCATTTAGCAAAATAGAAGTTACAAAGTCCCTGTTTTTGTCCACCGCTGTGTAGCAGCAGCAGCAGCCATGTTGGTTTCAGAAAAGTTTATCTGTTGACCAGCAGAGGGCGCTAAATAATGGACTTTTCTGAACAACCAGGAGTTGATCATTTTGTATAGAAAGGTGAAAAGTCAACGTTGATAATTGACGTTGATTGTTGATGTTGATCAAAACGTTGCTAGGTGTATCAGGGCCCTAAAGGACACAGAGCCGCAGTCACTACAGATCCTATTGGGTAGGATCTGCTCTTGGTCCTAAAGCACACCCTGTATGGTCTACCACACTGATATCGATATCTGGAGAAGTATCGGATGGGCTCTTTTCTGTCCCTTTTTGTCATATTGGTAATCAGCAAATAAGAGTATCGGAAAAGTATCAGTATCTGCCCTTATTTGACATTATTGGGTCATATATTGGCAAATACAACCACAGATCTGACACAGGGTTTGACACTATGGCCATTAAATAAAATGTTGGGTCATGTGGAGTCTGTTTGGTAGTTACATCTGAATGAGGAGTCGGCTATTCTCTGTTGGTGAAATTCATTTAAGGTCATTTTTCTTTTTTATATTATTATATAAATTCTTATCTGGTATGGGTAAAAAGTGCCATCGGGGCATCCCTACACTAAAGCATCAAAAGTAGTAGTAGAAAATAAATGATATTCAAATGACACCATCTTATTACCTGTGTACATGCACTTTGTAAATTGTCCGCTGTGCTCTTTTATTCTGCTCACTTTTTTGTATAGCACTTTAAAGCCATAAGTCACAGGGGCGGATCTAGGCATGGTCATGGGGGGGTAATGCCCCCCTAAATGCCCTGAGTCCCTGACTGCCCAACCAAACATGATGGCAAAACAACCCAGATTTCATAGATATTTCAGTGCTTCTATTTAAAATGATGTGAAACACTACTACTGCTACTAACTAACTACAGCTGTGTCACCACTAAACCAACAGCATTTCATCATTGAAAACAGAAAACTCTCTGAGTCAGACCTTTAGCTTTATGCATGCTGCGTGTCTGTTGCAACTTCAACAACAACTGATGTTATTATTGATGCTTTACTTGACTAATAAAAGTCCTGGAACTGAAAATGGTATGGGTGCGGCTTCATCCACATGTCATCCCCAACATCCGCCCCTGATAGGTCACTTACTGTACTCTGTGGTATCATCATGTGTAGGTTATGTTTTATTTGTGTTTTTATTGTGTTGTCTAGAGTTATGACTGGGCTGTCTACTATGACGCTGTGACGTCTTTGCCCTTTTGGGGCTTTAAATAAACCTGAACCTTGAACTTACTCCATTATCATGGCATTTTAATGTTTGTGTAGGATGGAAGTCTACAGTAATAGCAGGCCAGCCTAGAGTTCTCAAACTCTGCCCGAACCCAACCAGGACAGAACCCGAACAGGCCCGACCCGACATTTAGGGCCAGGTACAGTAGGTCCTAAAATCTATCCTAATCAATAGGGCCGGGTAGGGCCTCGGGCCCCATGAAAAAATAATATATATTGAATTATTTTATTATAGTAAAAATAATATTTTTTTCTGTATTTACCTATTATGAAGATGGTGCTGATTGCCATTTCATTTATTATCTGTGGCGAATTCTCAAATTTTGCCCAAACCCGACAGTTTAGGGCCGGGTAGGGCCTAAAATCTATTGCGTTTAGTCGGGCCGGGCCTAGAGCCTGAACAGTTAGGGCCCGGCCTTGATTTTCAGGCCCGTTGAGATCTTTAGGGCCAGCCAGCCTAAAGGGGCTTTACAGACGGTCATTAACAAACCACACATTCTAGTTCATTTCAACAGGACAGGATTGTTCCATTGCATTGCCTTTGTCACCAATATGTTGCATGAAGAGAATCTGACCAGAGGGGGCAGTAATGTACGGCAACATGGCGATGAAAACATCAAACTGTCTGACAAAAGCAGCGATTTAAGTTCTCTGTTCAAATTACGAATTGGATTTTCTCGTCCGTTCATAATGTTGACCTAGTTAAAAGTGCGTAGGGTCCTTCACTGTTTGGATTACATGTTCAGAAACAGGTAAGAATGGTGTATTGTGTAAACCATGCACCGTGTCTGAACGGTGATATCAAAGCCTTTCATGTGAGCTCATCTCAGAGCTACAGAGTGGAGAGGATTGAGGGAACAGACTGGGACTATAATAATATACAGTATGCTTTAGTAGTGTTTTAGTATAAAGTGTGTTAGCAGTAAAGGTAAATCCTTCCTTACTGGTTTTCCCGGTGGATGGAGCTCTGGCTGGAGAGTTCTGACCACTGGGAGATCTTTTATCAGTGAGAAGAGGAGATTCAGCTGGACACACTGGTCTTTTATCAGTGAGGAGAGGAGAGGAGGAGGAGGACATCCCTTCACCTGGACAGACAGACAGACAGACAGACAGACAGACAGACAGACAGACAGACAGACAGACAGACAGACAGACAGACAGACAGAGGTCTAAGCAGAAGAACTGGATCCAATACGGTACCTACTGGTATACAGCAATACAACACATTTTATCCACACAAAAAACAGACCTGTAATATTATGGCATTTGATTTCAGTAGTTAAAACATGGTTGAGTTATTAGCATCTCAGTTACTAGCATCATTCACACAGAGCATCCATGACCTTGTTCATACATGTTTATGAACGATAGAACAAGATTATGGTTTCAGCAAGAAACCATATTATACTACTGTAGAATCATTCCAATGCTCGTTTTACCTTGATCACCAGACAACCAGCCGCAGGGAGACTGCAGGTTGGGTCATTTTCTTGTGTTTAAACTGCAATATCCATGCACATCGTTTTAGGCTACTTTTTGCTTTTGCGAGCTGCGGGCGGGCTGCTGATTAAAATGTTACAGCATGGATTGCTGTGCACCCTTGGAGGTTCAGAGTTGGGTTCGGGTTATGAAAAAAAAAAAAAAAAAGGCGGCTGGTGATCACTAGTAACCATGGTTGGAAGTGACTGTATGAATGATTCAACACTGACTGCTGGCAGTAAATACTCACAAACTTCTTAGCCTGTGGCACATCAAAGAACTTAGCAGGTTAAAATAACGTTTAACCTAACGTTTAAAATAACGTTTTGGCAGTTAAGCCTTTATCAGGGAATGAAGGATTAACCACTGAATTATTTTAACCTGCTGGCACTTTGGCTATCTGCGTCCTGTTTCTTGTTTTTTCTTTTTTCCAGAAGTTATTCTCCAGTCACCTCCTGTGGGTCTGCCCTGCACCACCAAACAGGAGTTTGGAGAGTGTGAGCATTTCTGTGCACACCATCAGAGAACAGAGACATTTCCCTGAAGATCTACAAGCCCACAATGTGTACACTTTGTGCCATGTTGTTAAAGATGATTTCCCTATTAAAATCCATTTAAAACCGTATTGTCCTGAACCCTGGTGACGACATAGGGTACTCACTGTATTATCATTTCATTTGTTTTTCAGTCATGAAAAATGTTGCTTTTGTATAAATAATGAATAAAGTAAAAATGTATGAAAAAAAAGAAAGAAAAAAAAAAAAAAACACAAAGGGACCAATAACTTTTGTTGTGTATGAAAACTAGTGGCATTGCTAGCTCAGATACTGGGTGTGTTTTAGCTAGTGTAGAACATTTTAAAGAAAGTCTGAAGTCTGCAGGAAATGTACTTTAAGATGAAATAGTGCTCAGCTGTAGCAGGAATTTAGACAGTTGACAGCCTTATAGTGGCTGTTGGCTGCACACACCAATACAGCATAAAATAATAAAATCACATTTCAACATCTGAACTGAATCCTTTGGTTTGGAACACAATGGATTTTCACTTCCAGGTGCAGCATTTTAAAAAGCGGTTACAGTAAAACCTTCACCACAGGACATTAAAGGGGAATTCCACCCATTTTCAACATTTTTTCTGGGAGCGTACAAATGGAACCAAATGAACCCATTAGGGTCTAAAGAAATCCCGTTAGCGTCTAAAGAAATCCATTAACATGGTGAAAATACATCTTGATGATGTCATCAAGATGTTTCACCATGTTAGTGGTTTTCTTCAGACCTCCATTTCTAGGAAACACAGAATGGGGAAACTTTTTTTATCATGTCCACACAATACATCGAAGGTATATTAGTGACATATTAGAATGTTGAAAATGGGTGGAATTCCCCTTTAAACGCCTCCACACTTTGCTCATCTGAATATTCATGTCTTGCTGGTGGTGCCAAAGGAAAGGTCATGGTAAGGTCATGGTCAGGTCATTGTCAGGTCATTGTCAGGTCACCAAAAATAAACAGGTTGTACTTCCTCATGGGATACACCTGGATGTTCACCAGACAGTGTGTTTGGAGATAATGTAGGTCACAGACAGACCACAGGTAACAGCTAACAGGTAGGCTCACCCCCTTTCCACCTCCTCCACTACAGCAGGGGGTTTCAACCAGTGGTCCAGGGACCACCAGTGGTCCTTGAGAGGGTTCCAGGTGGTCCCCAGCTAAGTTGGTTAACCAGATGAAAAGTTGGCTCTTTGAGAGCGTCACTCTCAAGAGTTAAAATATCCATCATGTGAATTATCCCAAGTCTACACAACTAGAGAATGTAGAAGATTAATGGTCATTTTGATCTGTATGTTGGACTGTTTGGTTTCCCCAAATCCAGCCTGGAATTGTGGACAAAAGCAAAAATAAATCTGTAGTTTACTCACCAAAACAACCACGGCTTGTGTGATTAGAAAGACTACACTCCTTAGTGGAAACACTCTGAGCTTACTCTGGTGAGTAGGTAAAACGTTCTTTATATCTCCACTCCAGAACAGAGGCTGGTTGGGTGGAGTAATGGCAGATTGTATTGTATGTTACAGAGCTCCAATGCAAGGCAGTGGATCTCTGGACCAGAGCTACAATGGCACTAGAAATTATACCCTCCAACAATGAACACACTGAAGCAGTCTTAAACTAAGTAAGGCATGCTACAGTCAAACAGACTCACAGGTTTAGACCTTCAAAGTCCACATTCTGACTGCAGTGAGCTAGACTGCAGCTTGAATCATTCTGTTCATAAATACACACACACTGGGGAGACTATGGCAAGACAGCAGGGTCAAAAAGAACTGGACACAAAAGGCAAAGCATTCAATGCAATACAACATCCTACCACAAGGTGTCACAGAAAATAAACAAATATATAATAATAATAATAATAATAATAATAATAATAATAATAATAATAATAATAATTTATAAGTGAGCTACTACTACCAGGGACCTGCACACATACCAAAGGGGACTTCTTCAACCCTTGCCCTTTTACCAGTCTGTAAAGCAAATACCCTTCCAGGGCCGGATTTAGCTAGCCCTACTCGGGTGGGCTGGAAGAATGGCAGGGTGGGCAACTCCAAGGTTTTACTAATTACGTTGTTACTCCATGTTACTCCATTGGCTAAACAGTGCTGGGTTACATCCCGGAAAATAGATGAGATCTACAAACTCACAATGCATCAGTGTCAAAGATAGAAAGTCTATGTACAAAGATATGCAACCTTACATTGGCGCCACTATAGACAACACAGACTACAAAGCCACATCACAAAGACACTTTTCCTGACTCCTAGCAAATCTCACCAGAGCTTGTTGGTAAGAATAATTGATAAAGTGAAATTTCTCCTGATTTGTTTAGCTAATAGAAGCTTTTTTTTTTACTGTGAATATATTGCAAATATTGTATGCCTTGTGAGGATCAGGTCCAGTATTTAGCCAGGGTCCATGGAGTTAAGGAATGGATCATAAGTTGTGTTCACCTTCATTCTACCATTGGAAAAGAATTCCAGTCTCCCCAACGTAAGTTGTCCCTCTTGCCTCTTGGACGGGTGACTTGGTGTGAGCTTGTAGATCTATTTTTTGCCGTTTTTTTGTCCCAAAGTGCCCTCTGACTGGATCCCAGCCCCTGCCCCTCTAACACTGTCTTCACATCCTCCCTGTGTGTCTGTGACTCTGTGGAACGATCTGTACTGACCCACTGCTCAGTCTGTCAGTTCACTGAGAACAGAGCAGCAGTCATTACACTAATACACTTCATTTCATCTGACATGGAAAGCTTTGTGACCACATAGACTGACCAGACCCCTAAATGCCCTGGCTGACCCACCAAACATGATGGCATGCAAAACAACCTGAATTTCATAGATATTGCAAATTAAAGAGCTTATATTATACTGTATAGTATATGATGTGAAACACCACTACTACTACTGCTACTAACTAACTACAGCTGTGTCACCACTAAACCAACAGCATTTCATCATTGAAAACAGAAAACTCTCTGAGTCAGACCTTTAGCTTTATGCATGCTATGTGTCTGTTGCAACTTCAACAACAACTGATGTTATTATTGATGCTTTACTTGACTATAATATTCTGTAAGTCATGTACAAGATAGTTTTTAACCCTTTTGATACCAGGGCTGGGCCCACTATTTATTTAGAATGTCAGACCAACACTCTATGCCATTTCAGCCCCACAGACCCCAAAACTAAAGATTTATTTTGCTTTTATCCACAATTCCAGGCTGGATTTGGAGAAACAAAACAGTCCAACATACAGATCAAAATGACCATTAATCTTCTACATTCTCTAGTTGTGTAGACTTGGGATAATTCACATGATGAATATTTTAACTCTTGAGAGTGTAAACATGTTTACGCTCATGTAAACATGTTTACACTCTCAAAGAGTTACACCTGTTTAACCAACTTTCCATCATTTAGCCTGGGGACCACCTGGAATCCTCTCAGGGACCACTGGTGGTCCCCGAACCACCTGTTGAAAACTAACTAACTA
Source organism: Benthosema pterotum (assembly GCA_039105355.1). Lineage (NCBI taxonomy): Eukaryota > Metazoa > Chordata > Actinopteri > Myctophiformes > Myctophidae > Benthosema > Benthosema pterotum. Next base: position 50,832,437 of record CM076975.1, on the reverse strand, counting down.
ACTAACTAACTAACTAACTCCCTCCTCTCATCAGGAGTCAGAGCAGTTAGTCAGGGTGACTCTGGCCTCATTTCTGAAGGAGAAAATGTCTGGGTTTTATAAATAAATGATCAGAAATAATCCTAAACTCATGAATAGACTAGACTAGAGAAAGAACCCTTTGGGTCATTTAGTTATAGCACCATGTGAGTCACATTTGGGGGGGAAAAACGTTGCATGTCGTCCTCAGACTAGTGGAAATGTCTGTGTAGACTAATTTCCACGCTGACGCTGTGTTTGTGATGTTTGGCATTTTATTCTGAAAGGAAGACAGTCATGCTTTCAAAGACAATCTCAGCCAATCAGAATGGAATAGGTGAAGTGGTGCACATGACACTGCACTATGGAGGGTAAACTCATTGTATGATGTATAGATGAATGTGCAACACACACACACACACACACACACACACACACACACACACACACACACACACACACACACACACACACACACACACACACACACACACACACACACACACACACACACACACACACACACACACAATAATTTATATATTCGAAAATGATTTGACGATTTCGCCATGGACAAAGCCAACTCGGGCCTTGAGTGACAAATCATGATGACACACACAATAACATCATATATTATCTAATTAGCAAGAAGTATAAAACGGCAGGATACAAGACTTTTTGTTTTGTTTTTCATCTTTATTTGATTGTGTGTGTTGTCATGATTTGTCACGACCCGAGTTGGCTTTGTCTGCATGGTAATCGTCTTTATATAAATTATTTTCCAAAATTCTATGAGAAAAATGAATGGAGAAAACACTTCTGGAATCAGGGCAGTGACGTCACTGCACAGGTCTAAATGACATCATCATATTCATAGCAGGAAGTCATAGTGAAAGAATAGTTGTGTCTGACTGCATGTAGTGGCTGAAAATGATCCCCAATAGATCACTCATGCCGGCAGGCTAAGCCTGGGAGTTAAACAAGCTGTGTGACGCGCAACACAATAGACTAAAACACCAATGATAAAAACGATTCAGACAAGGAAATAAGTTTGAACTGTTTAGTGAAATCAGTGCACCAATCATTACAATACTTCGACAATATAAATAAGATTGTAATAAATATGTGCAAAGATACAAACAGTGAGGAATACTATATGAATCAGATTATCAAAGTGCAAGTGCTAAAGTGCGTACGGTCAACAAATTATGTAGCCTCCCAGCTCACCCTGCCTCCAAGAATCCAAACCAGCCTTGGAGTGAGCTGGGAATGACCGTGCACTTGTAGCCTACGGTGGCCACCCACAGTGGTACTTCGACCAATAAACGAAGCCCAATGCGGTGCGCACCTCACCAACCCAGTGAATATGTATATAGCTATAAATCATGTCATTTTGGCTCCTACATTCCGGCCCCTAATTATGCCTGGGCACTAATTACACTATTCTTAATATGTAGGAGCTCAAAGTTAGCCTTAGCAAAAATACAAAAAATAGAAATAGAAAATTCAATGCAATTCTATGCAAATAGTTAATCATAATGCATCATTATTTCTTCATCAATAGGATCTCCCTTCATCCGTATTCTCCTCTCCATCTGCAAAACAGAGAAATAAAGAGAGCGGGAGAGAGAGAGAGTTCAAAGAGCTCAACAGCTCCAAACGAGAAAGAATCCATAGAGCATGAGCTCTCCATGTGAGACTTCACGGCCCCTCTGCTTCCTGAAGTCAAGCCAATCTGCGTCTCCTCTCTGCACACAGAATCTTCAGTGATCTGCATGCTCCCATGTAGTTCCTCTTCATCAAGATCTGGCTGCGCAAGAAGCCTCCTGCTCTGAGCCAGGTCCAACATCTTCCTGAATCCAGGAAGCCAACTGACCACTTCTCCCAACCAGAACCAAGGCGGAATGCGACTGGCAAACAGCACATTTTTCTCTGCATGAACTGCCCTCACGGAGACGTCTTTTGGAGAGACCTGCACAGAACGAGCGGATAGGTCTCGAGACTCCATTTCAGCTTGCACCCAACTGTTGGACGACAAGGACTCCACACCAGCTCCACTGCCTGCCAAGCACCTGCACACACAGAGCTCTTCAGCGAGATGAGGCTTGTAGAGCCAGGCTACCCATTGCTGGGCAGCAGTTATAGGCAACGCCTCACCTCTGCATGTCTGATCTTCACTGAGATGAAGTTCCTGGTGCCGGGCTGTCCATTGCTGGACAGCACTTATCGACAAAACCTCACCCCAGCCTGGCTTAGCTCTGCGTATGCCTTGCAGATGTTTCTCAGTGCCCAGCACCACAGGTCCAATAAATCCTGTGCGATCTTCCTCGAGATGAAGCTCTAAGCGCCGGGCTGCCCATTGCTGAACAGCACTTATCGGCAACGCCTCATCCCGGCCTAACTGATGTCTGCACTGTGTTTTCTTGGTACTGCACAACGCAGGTGCGGTGAAACCTGTGGGATGTCCAGCCACCTTCTTGTTCCGTCTATGGACACCAACCAGCTGAACAGACCTTGAACTGACATCTTCTGTAGCCAAGCCAAGTTGTTCATCTTTCACACGTCCAGGGACGTCTGCCTTCGCCTGCTGCTCCCACAGCTGATCAACTTTGGCGACTGCAATCCGGTTCACAGTGACGGGATTCACACCTGTGATGTGAAATCTGCCGCCTCCTCCAAGGGGACCATTCACGGTCCAACCCAACATTGTTCTGACCGCGTAAGGACCACCACCAACACTCCTAACCACCTCCCATGGCTCTAGAGCCTCAGGAACATTGGTGCCAATAAGAAGATCCACCCCCGAGTTGATCTCTGCGATCTTGAGGTGTTCAAGATGCGGCCATTTCCGCAAGTCTTCCTGCCTCGGGATGTTACCTTGATGTACAGGCATGCTCTCCTGCGTGTAGACTGCAGGTAGCTCACAGAAACCATCTGTGTCCAGCCCAGCTACCTCCAAATCCAACACAACCCTGCTACTGACCACCTTCTCCTGACCCATTGTCCTTAGGAGGATGTCAGTCTTCTTTCCTGAGAGGTTCAACCTATCCATGAGCCCCTCCGTGCAGAATGAAGCGGAGCTCCCAGGATCAAGAAAAGCATAGGTCACCAACGTCTGACCTTTCTTGGACTTCACCCGAACGGGAAGTATGGCAAGAGTGCAGTCAGTCTCTCCGGCCCCAGTAAGACCACCGGACTGCACTGTGATCGAATTGTTCTCCTCTGTCGTCTCCAATTCTTCTGGCGCTTGCACTGGACTCTGCTCCTCAGGGTAGACATGCAACATAGTGGGATGCCTCTTACCGCACACTTTGCACACCAGACGTGCATTGCATTCACGGCTTCTGTGCCCAATGCACATACATCCAAAGCACAACCCTTTCTCTCTCAAGAAGGACATCTTCTCTTCACGTGTCTTCCTTTCCAATAGACAACATGTGTCCAAAGAATGCCCAGCTCCACAAAGCAAGCAAGTTTTGACAACAGGTAAGCAAAGTTCTTTTTTCGGTGCAGTGTCAACCCTTTTGTCGACCGTAGCGACAGTAGTCGCAAAGCTACTTCTGTTTACTTCTGCAAAGTACTGCGGTTTAGCAGGCTTCACTTCCTTCCTCGACACTGCAGGGGTAGAATCCTGGATATCCCCAAACAGTGGGTCGCTCGCAATCTTCACCTGCCATTCAATGAATTCAACAATGTCGCCAAATGTGGCTCTGCGATGGTTCGTCTCCTGCAAGCTACAAGCGACATCTCTCCACTTCTCCCTGAGTTTGTAGGGCAACTTCTTGACAACAGCCTGCATGTTAGCAGGAACATCCAACTCGTATGTGGATTCAAACTCCCCAAGAGCATTAAAGCAGGATCGCAGCAAGAAGCTGTAAGACTGAAGCGCATCGACATCCTCTGCCTTAATCACTGGCCAGAAGAACACCTTGTTCATGTAAGCAGAGGTGATCTTCAATGAGTTGCCGAAATGCTCTTGCAACAAGGATTTGGCTGTGGCATAGCCAGTTTCAGAGGACATATGAAGACAACTGCGAACCATGTCTCTGGGCTTCCCTTTCGTGTACTGCTCGAGAAAGTACAAGCAATCCTTGGCGCTGTGAGTCTTCTCCTCGATGCAGTGCTCAAAGGCTCTCATAAATGTTTGGTACTCCAAAGGATCACCATCAAAGGTTTGCATGTCACGTCGTGGCAGAAAGAACAAAGACTGTTGTTGAGCAAGTAAAGAGGTTATCTTGTTTTGCTCCTTTAAGACAGAGATCAGCTGATCATGATTGACACCATCTTGGACTAAGGGTGCAGGCTGCCGCAACTGCGACTGAGGACGAACTTGAGGATCGGGCCATCCACTTTGCCACACTGTAGCTACCTCAGGCCTTGGCTGCGATTGCAACCCTAGAGAAGTCACCTTAGGCCGAGCATCCAAAGAGGGAGGACGTGTCTGCTCAGATTGAGCATCCAGGAGCTGTGAACATGGCTGCTGTTCACCTGACATGTACTGAGATGGCTGCCATACTCGCTGCTGCCTCGTGTTCTTCACCAACATAGCTCGAGAATCAAGCAAAGATGGACGTGCGGCTGACTGCTTATGCCGTGCATCAAGTAGATGTGAACGTGACTGTGGTTCACCCATTACAGCATGCTGAGAAGAGTGCCCCCCTGACGGAGGAACAAAGGTTTCAGCATCAGGATCCAATGGTTGAGAAAGCTTTTCTCTCCCTTTCTCAACATAAGAATTCATCCCATCTGACCTACTGGCTGAAGAACCAGACACCTGAGAGGAGGAGGCCTTCAAGACGTTGAGCTTAGCTGCTGATGCCTCTATCTCTGCCTCCAACTCTAGCTGTTCTTTTCTTCTTTTTAGTTGTGCCTCTTGCTCTTCACGAGCTCTTCTGGACTGTGCCTCTTGCTCTTCACGAGCTCTTCTGAGCTGTGCCTCTTGCTCTTCTAGAGCTCTTCTGGACTGTGCCTCTTGCTCTTCACGAGCTCTTCTGAGCTGTGCCTCTTGCTCTTCTAGAGCCCTTCTGGACTGTGCCTCTTGCTCTTCACGAGCTCTTCTGAGCTGTGCCTCTTGCTCTTCTAGAGCCTGTCTCTCTTTGAGCTTCTTCTGGCGAGCGAGAAGAGCTGCCATGTCTGCTTCTATCAGGCGTGCGGATGCAGCAGAAGAAGTAGTGGACCTACACTTACTACCTACAGTGCTTCTTTTCTTTGAAGGCTCAACTGACACATTAGAGATACTATCATCTGGGTTAACATCATCAATGACTGAAGCTGCCACCACACCCCCACGGTCATCTGGAACACAGGAAGCATTTGGGTTATTCACTGCATTAGATGTTTCAACAAGATGTGGGAGTACATACAACGGTATAATAGCCTCTTCCTGTAACTGCGCTGTACTTTGAATGGGGGGATTTTGAGAGAGCCATTTGTTTGCATTTTCAGTGAAATTAACTTTGCGTTTTTGTATGTCTGAAAACCAATTGTTTTGTCTCTCTTGTTCCTCTGGAGGAAGCAATGGAATAACCGAATCATGGAGAAGGCTTGCTTCATCGTACAGTGCAGATACATTACAAAGGTTAAACTGGACAGCCTTTGCGTTGTCAGAGCTTTGCATAAGGTCATTAATTGCTTTTACAAGTTGTTCAATCCTTTTAACCTTAGCTTTGCGTTCGTTTTGAAGTTGTTCAATTTTGTTTGATAGTGCTTTTGCAGTGAGAGTTGATTGCCGTTTTGGCTCGTTTGCACTGATAGTAGAACCTGGCCTTGATGAACTAGACATTCTGAATTTGCATTAAAATGAATCAAAGTCAAAATCATTTGCATCCAAATCGAAGTCCAAAAACACCGCAACAGCCCTAGTAGAATGTGCGTGTATGTGTGTGAATGCTTGGCTATTGTTCCCCACTAAACTGCCTAACGACCCGTAAGCTACCGAATGCAGACCCTGTGTCTTCAGCATGTAACGATAGGTACTTATGTGCCTATATATCTCTATAAGAGACGGCACTCCTGGGCCACCCGTTCCGCGGGTTTTAGAATGCGGGCCGAACCCGTTCATGCACAAGAAAAACAACAAACAATAGCCCACAGCCAGAGCTATAGGCTAAAGCCACTTTGCCTATAGGGGAACAATAGAGTGTGTGTGTGCGTGTGTGTGTGCGTGCAACAAGTGTGTGTTTGGGGCGGGCCGCTACGCGTGCATCGAACATAACGTGGACTCGAAAAGCAAATGGATTAAACAATACGAGTGCAACCTAGTGCCGCGGTGCACGTCTGTGTGTGGTCCATTGTTTAAACGCCGCGGGGAACCAGGTAGGTTAAACACCCGACACCAATAGCGATCCAGATCGATACAATTTGTTGACAATGTTGTGGCTGAAAATGATCCCCAATAGATCACTCATGCCGGCAGGCTAAGCCTGGGAGTAAAACAAGCTGTGTGACGCGCAACACAATAGACTAAAACACCAATGATAAAAACGATTCAGACAAGGAAATAAGTTTGAACTGTTTAGTGAAATCAGTGCACCAATCATTACAATACTTCGACAAGATAAATA
>CM076975.1:50805856-50820856 GCA_039105355.1 Benthosema pterotum | reverse complement strand
ACCAGCTGTGACGTCACTACCTCCTGGTTGTTTTCCATTTTATTATTCAATAACATTTATTGTTATGTAACCTCTTACAGTGTAAAATACAATGTATATATAGGCCTATATATAGACTCACTTGTTTAAAGTGTTATATAACCATTTGGAGCGAAAATTAAAGGGGAATTCCACCCATTTTCAAAATTTTCCTGAGCGGATACAAATGTGAACCAAATTGACCCCTCTCAGGAAAAAAAAATCATTAACATGGTGAAATACATCTTGATGTCATCAGATGTATTTCACCATGTAAATGATTTTTTCAGACCTCCATTTTTACGAAATACAGAATTGGGGGAACTTTTATCATGTCCACACAACATCTCTAAGGTATATTAATGACATATTAAAATGTTGTTTACTGTGTAAAGGATGTTTTACATTGGTTCTACTGTATGCAGTGGTCTCTGTATGTTGTCCGTTCTTTTTACCCCGAGTCTGAACAATAAAGTTGATTATCAAGCAAATGTAATTGTACACTGTAATGGTAACACATCCAGTGCAGTGTTTAAAAGTGTGTATAAACATTCTCTTATTAGAACGCTGTAGGAGCAGCATTGTTCTAGCTAGTATTTTATTTTACATGGATGCAGTTAGAGCTCATACGAGAGAATCAGCACTAGTACCTGAATTTAAAATAATATTACTATTATTAAAACAATATTACTGTTTCCATCATGTACAGTCTCTGAATTAAATCAAGGATCAAAGTTAATCCTGGAGCAAAATTGTGTGAGACAAACAAACAGAAAGTCTCGTATTTGAAATCCCAACTTTTATTATGATGCAAAAACTATTAACAACAAAACTAACTAAAATCAAAAAATAAAATCAAACTAAAATCATGCATAGACATAGATAAAAGAGGCAAAAAAAAGACACAACGCGTGCAGGAAGCACTCAACATTCCCCAATCAGTGCTGTTGGATTATAGAGGAGATTTGAACCAAACAATGTCTGAATCTCCAGATTAAAGCCAAGCTTTGTTCATGTTTTTAACCATTTATATAATAATTAAAGCTGCAAGCAGCGATTAACGGGCCCTCGATCGTGCAAGTGTCAGGCAAATATCGGCCAATCAGAAAAGGGGACGCGGCTAAGTCACAAGGACCCAAAACGTAGTCCAATGATACCACCCATGTGTCTCTATGACATAGCATTGAGGAGTTATGGCAGAAAATAGTATCGACCAATCAGAATAGGGGGCGGGGCTAAGTTACACCAATCAACGTCAGGGACGCGCCAGGGACTCATTACTAGTCCAATGATGTCACCCATATGTCTCTATGACATAGCATTGTGGAGTTATGGCAGGAAATAGTATCGACCAATCAGAAGAGGGGGCGGGGCTAAGTTACACCAATCAACATCAGGGACGCGTCAGGGACTCATTACTAGTCCAATGATGTCACCCATATGTCTCTATGACATAGCATTGTGGAGTTATGGCAGGAAATAGTATCGACCAATCAGGTGCAAGTACAGGGGGCGGGGCCCCTCTTCTGATTGGTCGATACCAATACGAATGTCAGGGACTCATTACCGGGTCCCACGATGCCAGCCATATGTCTCTATGACATAGCATTGAGGAGTTATGGCAGAAAATAGTATCGACCAATCAGGTGCAAGTACAGGGGGCGGGGCCCCTCTTCTGATTGGTCGATACCAATCAGGACGTCAGGGACTCATTACTAGTCCAATGATGTCACCCATATGTCTCTATGACATAGCATTGAGGAGTTATGGCAGAAAGTAGTATCGACCAATCAGGTGCAAGTACAGGGGGCGGGGCCCCTCTTCTGATTGGTCAATACCAATCAGGACGTCAGGGACTCATTACCGGGTCCCATGATGCCAGCCATATGTCTCTATGACATAGCATTGAGGAGTTATGGCAGGAAATAGTATCGACCAATCAGGTGCAAGTACCACTTCCTGTTTGGCGGTGAAGTTTTGCGCTCCGCCACGGTGGCGCCGTTTTACGAAAACTCACGATTTGCACAACTTTTCATCGCCAACGTCTTTTCTGCTTGCCGAGCGATTTTTTTTCCGAACGGACCCCCCCGCTCCGACGAGTTGGCCAAAATGCGACATGTGGAAATGGCCTAAATTGCACCAAAACGCAGCCTTTATTTTGAAATAACCGACTTCCTGTTCGGTTTCGGACGCGGCACCAAGAGACTTTTTTTTAAGTTGCGACATGATACAGGTGCGTGCCGATTTTCGTGGATGTACGTCGAACCGTATGGTGGGGCTTGAGGCACGAAGTTTTCTAGGGGGCGCTGTTGCACAATTAGGCCACGCCCACTTTTAACAATTTTAAAATACGAAATTTTTCGCCACTAGTTACGTGCGTGCCAAGTTTCGCAACTTTTCGTGTACGTTATGCGGCCGAAAAACGCGATTTATTCCGGGTAAGAAAGAATAATAATCAGGACGGTTTCAATAGGGCTTCGCACATGCTTTGCAGTGCTCGGGCCCTAATAACAGCAGAGCAGAATCTGTGCAATGATAGTTGGACGTGACATACAGTACATGCAAATATATATATGTGTGTATGTACATTCTCACACTCAGCAACAAAAGCAGTATATAGATCCATCCCAGAACGCCCTGGCAACAGCCTCAGTACTTCCTGAAGGCGGGGCTGTTCACCATGGGTGACTGCTGGCGTGAACGCAGGATGCGTGAGGAGGGGGTGTGGTTGGTGCTGTCGTCGTGGCCGGGCGCGGCAGCAGCCTTGCGGGTGGGCGTACGCAGGCTCTGGGGCAGCAGACCGTGGAGGAAGGGTCTCTTCTCCAGCGGAGGATGGTTCTCCACGTTGGCACCGCACACACGCTTCTTACAGGAGCGTCCGGGGCCCACCAGGGGGTCCCCCGAGGAGCAGGGGGTCTGCATGTGGGCCAGGGTGTCTGCCTGACGTCTCAGATCAGCTTTCACCAGCTGGAGGCTGTTCTGGAGCTCCACCAAGATCTGGTCCTGAGAAAGAACCAAGGAGGAACCAAACAAACCGGCCCAACATGGTTAGTTAGACATCAGTGGAGGAGAGGAAAGGATGGTGGGTCAGATAGAGGAGAGGATGGTGGGTCAGATAGAGAGGAGAGGATGGTGGGTCAGATAGAGGAAAGGATGGTGGGTCAGATGGAGAGGATGGTGGGTGAGATAGAGAGGAGAGGATGGTGGGTCAGAGGGAGGGTAGGGAGAGGAGAGGAGAATAGAGGAGAGGACAGGAGAGGAGAATAGAGGAGAGGAGAATAGAAGAGAGGAGAATAGAGGAGAGGGGAGAAGAAAATAGAGGAGAGGAGAATAGAGGAGAGGAGAATAGAGGAGAGGGGAGAAGAAAATAGAGGAGAGGAGAATAGAGGAGAGGGGAGAAGAAAATAGAGGAGAGGAGAATAGAGAGGAGAATAGAGGAGAGGAGAATAGAGGAGAGAATAGAACAGAGGAGAATAGAGGAGAGGAGAATAGAGGAGAGGGGAGAAGAAAATAGAGGAGAGGAGAATAGAGGAGAGGAGAATAGAGGAGAATAGAGGAGAGGAGAATAGAGAGGAGAATAGAGAAGAGGAGAGGAGAATAGAGGAGAGGAGAGGAGAATAGAGGAGAGGAGAATAGAGGAGAGGAGAGGATGGTGGGTCAAATAGAGGGTAGGGAGAGGAGAGGGAAGGACATTGGGTGAGATGATGGGAGACAGGGAGTGAAGGTCTATTCATGCTCCATTTGTAGGTGATAAGGCGACCACTGAAAACTACAGCATGGCGTCAGAGAGCCAGGGTGATTAAAGGCCTAAACATCAAGCATCCTCGGTGCTAGCTACACTTTAGAGCATTGGTCTCCAATGTGTAGCTCGCAAGCTACTGGTAGCTTGTTGGTTGTTTTTGGGTAGCTCGCAAAGGAGTTGCAAAATTAAGCTATGAATGATATGAAAAGCATGACCTGAAATGCATTGCAACTCTTTCCTTTGTCATTCAACATACAAACGTATGCCCACTCGAGTGTAACTAGGCCTACGTCAATACGCCCAGAATACGCCTATCAGTAATAGGCTACGTCAGTCGTCTTCAGGTCAAATCAAATCCAATCAAGGCAAAGACAAATCTGTCAGTGACATGATCAGTGCTGTGAAGGCCTTCAAAGCAAAAGTCTCATTTTACATGCAACAGGTAAAAAACAAGAGACTGCAGCATTTTCCTTCAATGAGGAGTGTTGGAAAACAATGCAGAGGCAGTTGATGTGTTGGATGTGGATAAATATATAAGAGTGAACCTGAGTGGATACACCCCAGCGTTCAAGTGTCTTGCGGAGGCCATGCAGTGCCAGGCATCTCATTAGAGGAGAATGCAAAATGTGAATGCACTTTTGAACCAGAAAACCATAAACTTGTGATGTGTGGATATGGATACAGGAACAACAGAGTTAGTGCCTGGCCTAACTAAAATAAAAAGCAGTTTGATGATTGTTAATGTTGTTGAATAAGGCCTCTGTGAATATGCACTATGTTAATTGTTAATGTTGTTGAATAAGACCTCTGTGAATATGCACTATGAATATTGCTGATTGTGTTGTTAAATAAATGAAAGCTAAAAGTGAAGTAGCTCTCGGCCCCTCAGATTTTTTCAAAGTAGCTCTAAAATGGGAAAAAAAAAAGTTGGGGACACCTGCTTTAGAGTCTATCAACTGTAGTTGCACTAGTTACTGTATTTACAGTCCCCAGTGAAACAACGCTGTTAGTGTCTTGACTTGAGCAAAGCAGTTATAGAAGTGTGCAAAGTACACATGATTCCATCTTTTAAACCTTTACAACAGCTTTGTGAGCACAGAGGGAGAAATAAAATGTTTCCATGGGGTTTACATTTTTGGCAAAAAAGGCAACTTCCGGGAGAAGTTAACAGACTGAAAGTTCCACCATTTTGATTCTGATTGAGTCTTTGTGGGATACCATCGGTCCAGGCTTTCATTTGGCAGTGCAGATATAAGCCTGGAGACCCAGGATAAGTTAGTTTAGGTGAGTTTAGTAAGAGTTTTCACCACAGTGCGTTTTTTAGGCTTCACCCTGGAGTATGTATGAGACTTTAGTGCTTCACCCACCTCTCTGTTCTTACTAACCAAACCACCAGCTCAGTGATCACCTCTCTGTTCTTACTAACCAACCACCAGCTCAGTGATCACCTCTCTGTTCTTACTACCCAAACCACCAGCTCAGTGATCACCTCTCTGTTCTTACTACCCAAACCACCAGCTCAGTGATCACCTCTCTGTTCTTACTACCCAAACCACCGCTCAGTGATCACCTCTCTGTTCTTACTAACCAACCACCAGCTCAGTGATCACCTCTCTGTTCTTACTACCCAAACCACCAGCTCAGTGATCACCTCTCTGTTCTTACTAACCAACCACCAGCTCAGTGATCACCTCTCTGTTCTTACTAACCAACCACCAGCTCAGTGATCACCTCTCTGTTCTTACTAACCAACCACCAGCTCAGTGATCACCTCTCTGTTCTTACTAACCAACCACCAGCTCAGTGATCACCTCTCTGTTCTTACTAACCAACCACCAGCTCAGTGATCACCTCTCTGTTCTTACTAACCAACCACCAGCTCAGTGATCACCTCTCTGTTCTTACTACCCAAACCACCAGCTCAGTGATCACCTCTCTGTTCTTACTACCCAAACCACCAGCTCAGTGATCACCTCTCTGTTCTTACTAACCAACCACCAGCTCAGTGATCACCTCTCTGTTCTTACTACCCAAACCACCAGCTCAGTGATCACCTCTCTGTTCTTACTAACCAACCACCAGCTCAGTGATCACCTCTCTGTTCTTACTAACCAACCACCAGCTCAGTGATCACCTCTCTGTTCTTACTAACCAACCACCAGCTCAGTGATCACCTCTCTGTTCTTACTACCCAAACCACCAGCTCAGTGATCACCTCTCTGTTCTTACTACCCAAACCACCAGCTCAGTGATCACCTCTCTGTTCTTACTAACCAACCACCAGCTCAGTGATCACCTCTCTGTTCTTACTAACCAAACCACCAGCTCAGTGATCACCTCTCTGTTCTTACTAACCAACCACCAGCTCAGTGATCACCTCTCTGTTCTTACTAACCAAACCACCGCTCAGTGATCACCTCTCTGTTCTTACTAACCAACCACCAGCTCAGTGATCACCTCATCACCTACAACTGTATCTTTCCGGATTGGATGTGAATGGAGGAGTGAAATGAAAGTGTATTGATTGGCTGGAAGGTAGGTGGAGTGGAAATGGAAGTGAACGATTGGCTGAAAAGGAGGCAGAGGGAGGAGCAAGCGAGGGAGCGAGCAGGAGGGGGGGGGGGGGGGGGGGGGGGGGGGGGGGTGGGTCAGATGCAGCTGGCCCCGCCCACAACAGCAGCTGCGTTAGCATCAGGATCGAGAGTTAGAATCCGACACAGAGCAGAGGAGATGAACACAGAGGCAGTCTGATAGAGAGAGAGAGAGAGAGGATGGGAGAGAGAGGTTCAGAAGTAAAGGCTGTTGATGACCTGGTTGTCAACAAGTTAGATCAGTGGTTTTCAACCTTTTTCATACCAGGGACCACCATTTATACAGCATTTGAGCCACGGACCACCATTTGATGAAATTTTAGCCCCACAGACCCAAATCTAAAGATTTGGGTCAGTGCTTTTTTTCCTTTGCAGGCTGGATTTGGGAAATCGGGATTTGGGGAAGCTCTCAAGAGATAAGAGATTTGATAATGTAAACAAGAGATTTGATAGTGAAAAATGATACCTTTAGACTAACATCTAGTTAACCACCTGGAATCCTCTAAAGGACCACTGGTGGTCCCTGGACCACTGGTTGAAAACCACTGGGTTAGATCAATGTAGTGAATATGACGTTGCATTATATCATTGTAGATGTGCTTCTATAACACTAAGAGGAGGGCAGTACAGAATACAGTATAGAATGGAGTATTGAGGGCCATACATTCTTTTTTAGTTAACATTGATTATTACAATATATACTGGAGATCCAATAGATAGAAACGTCACTAAATATGTAGACTAATTCATGTCAAACTGGAGGTCCTTGAATTATTAAACAGGTTGAGAATCACTGCTAGAGCATCATGGGGTCCCTGGCATATTATTTTCAAATAGTGTTTGCAGGCTCATTAGTGTTAATCTAGGGGTCCTTGATGAGGTGTAAAGGTCTAGGTGGTCCACTTGTTTAGCCAGGGTCTTCTCCAGTATTAGTATTAGTCGTCCCTATGTATTACCTGTTTAGCCAGGGTCTCATCAGTCCCTATGTATTACCTGTTTAGCCAGGGTCTCATCAGCAGCCCCCAGGTTCCGTCTCAGTCTCTCTCCTCCAGTGTTCCTACAACAGGCTCTCTCACTGGCCTGCAGACTGGATCCCATCCTCTGGAGATCCACACGCAGCTGACGCAGGTTCTGCCCAACACCAGGATCAAAGATCAATACAACTAATGATAATCCTACCTAACAAACAGTTTTTAAAGTTTATGTCCCGACAATCAAACCAACTCCTTACAACTGCCATTGATGATAATGGTTGAATGGCAAATTATTGGTGCAGTTTAGGACTAAAATTGACTAAGAAAAACTAAAAACCAACTAATGAACTGAACTAATAAACTTCAAACTGTATGTGTGCTTACAAAAAAAAGAAAAGAAAATCTTTGAGAAAAAAGTCTTTAGCATCACCAGTAAGACGCTGCATGTTTTACTGTCATGTGGGAAGCAAACAGCAATCCATATTTGGGCAAATAGGGTTTGTATATGGGAAGCAAAACAGCATGGGAGGGTGACATTTTTGCCTGGTTTACATAGTTATGTCATCTGTCCCACTGTTCACAATTATTTTCCATTTTTCTAGACAAACTTTGCGTGAGCTACCGGTAGTATATCTGCTATTTGTGGAGAAGAAAAAGTGAACTTTCCTTCCCCACAAAACTACAATTCAATTGATTTCAATAACCAGATCAGTGTCCCTCTTGGTAAGGGTCTCCACCAGGCCAGACCAGGTTGTGGCCTCCTGGTGGCGCTCTATGATAAATAAAGAGGATGAAGCACGGGGGCGTGGTGCAGGCTGGTGCCGGAGGTTTGCACATGCTCGTATAAACAGGAAGTGCTATGATGGAATGTTCCAGCAGAGGCGCTAGACCAGTTGTGGGCAATTATTTTTCCCAAGGGGCCAAATGAGATGCATAAAATATTGTGGAGAAGCCAAGACTAAAGGCTGAACTAAAGTCTGCGTAATATTAATTTAATTTCAAGATAAAAGTAAGAGTAAGACCAACCATTTTGACACCAGGGCCCTCTATTTATTCAGTATTTGAGCCACGGAACAAGATTTTTTTTTTTTTTTTTTTGTCCACAATTCCAGGCTGGATTTGGGAAACAAAACAGGATAACAAAAATGACCATTCTCTTACATTCTCTGATTGAATGTGTAAACTAAGTTGGTCTAATTCAGATGAATATTTTAACTCTTGAGAGTGTAAAAATGAAACCAAATGGACCCGCAAGGGTCCATTTGGTTTCATTTATACGCTCTCAAAGAGTTACATCTGGTTAACCAACTTTCCATATTTAACTTGGAACTCTCTCAAGGACCACTGGTGGTCCCCGGCCGGTCAGAGTCAGCCCGGGCCACATAATGCACAGGTATGCGCTAGACTGAACCTGAACTGAAATAATGTGAGTGAGAATAATACAATGCTTATGTCTTTATTTTAAATGTTATGTCAATTTAGCTACTGTGTGGGGAAAAATGCTGTTTACAACAGACTGAAAGACAAGGGCAAATACATTTACTACATGGAAATGTTTTGTATATTTTCCATATTCTTGATACTTGCTTTGATTGCAGTACATGTGTTCAACTTGTATTGTTGTGAAATGACAAAGAAACATGGATACTGTTTATTCAAGTGCTGTGGATGATATAAAACGTTTGAAAAGGGAAGAGTGATGCTGTTTAATTCACAACTACTCATTATTTACATCACAAGTTATGGGGTTTCTGTCTAGCGCCTTCTGCTGGAACATTCCATCATTGCAGTTCCTGCAATGATGCACTATAACAGGCCAATGTGAAAACGGTGCCATTTATTGTTATGCCTGATTAAAGGGAACTGAAAAAGGTGCTCTGAACCAACGAAGGGTGCCAGGCAGCACCAGCAGGGCTTTAAGATGTAGAAGGGAGTGATGTAGCAGTTTGACGTAACGTCAACCCTGACCAATCAGATTGTTTGTGCAAAATCTACAGTTCAATTCCTTTCAGAAAACAAATCAATGAGTTGAATGTTGTCTCACCCGCTGGCAGGTCTTCAGCTTGCGGTCTGTGGTGTTGGTCAGAGTACCTGTGGGTCCTGGAACTGTCATCTGGACCTCCAACCTACGCAGCTCTGTGGAGACATTAATACACTGGAATATTAGATCTACAACTACCTGGAACTGTCAGCTGGACCTCCAACCTACGCAGCTCTGTGGAGACATTAATTCACTGGAATATTAGATCTACAACTACCTGGAACTGTCATCTGGACCTCCAACCTACGCAGCTCTGTGGAGACATTACAGTCAATATATTAGATCTACAACTACCTGGAACTGTCATCTGGACCTCCAACCTACGCAGCTCTGCATGGGGAGACATTACAGTAAATATATTAGATCTACAACTACCTGGAACTGTCATCTGGACCTCCAACCTACGCAGCTCTGCATGGGGAGACATTACAGTCAATATATTAGATCTACAACTACCTGGAACTGTCATCTGGACCTCCAACCTACGCAGCTCTGGGGAGACATTACAGTAAATATATTAGATCTACAACTACCTGAACTGTCATCTGGACCTCCAACCTACGCAGCTCTGCATGGGGAGACATTACAGTCAATATATTAGATCTACAACTACCTGAACTGTCATCTGGACCTCCAACCTACGCAGCTCTGTATGGGGAGACATTACAGTCAATATATTAGATCTACAACTACCTGAACTGTCATCTGGACCTCCAACCTACGCAGCTCTGTATGGGGAGACATTACAGTAAATATATTAGATCTACAACTACCTGAACTGTCATCTGGACCTCCAACCTACGCAGCTCTGTGGAGACATTAATACACTGGAATATTAGATCTACAACTACCTGGAACTGTCATCTGGACCTCCAACCTACGCAGCTCTGCATGGGGAGACATTACAGTAAATATATTAGATCTACAACTACCTGGAACTGTCATCTGGACCTCCAACCTACGCAGCTCTGCATGGGGAGACATTACAGTAAATATATTAGATCTACAACTACCTGGAACTGTCATCTGGACCTCCAACCTACGCAGCTCTGGGGAGACATTACAGTAAATATATTAGATCTACAACTACCTGGAACTGTCATCTGGACCCCAACCTACGCAGCTCTATAGAGGAATTAATACACTGGAATATTAGATCAGTGGTCCAGGGACCACCAGTGGTCGCCGAGAGAGTTCCAGGTGGTCCCCATGCAGGCTAAATGGTGGAAAGTTGGTTAACCAGATGTAACTCTTTGATAGCGTAAACATGAAACCAAATGGACCCTTGCGGGTCCATTTGGTTTCATGTTTACACTCTCAAGAGGTAAAATATTCATCATGTGAATTATCCCAAGTCTACACAACTAGAGAATGTAGAAGATTAATGGTCATTTTGATCTGTATGTTGGACTGTTTGGTTTCCCCAAATCCAGCCTGGAATTGTGGACAAAAAAAAAAAAAAAAATCTGTACCGTATTTTCCGCACTATAAGGCGCACCGGATTATAAGGCGCACCGGATTATAAGGCGCACCTTTTAAAACTGTTTTCATATATAAGGCGCACTGGATTATAAGGCGCAGAGAATAGAAGCTACTACAGTTAACATAGAATAGAAGCTACTACAGTTAACATAGAATAGAAGCTACTACAGTTAACATAGAATAGAAGCTACTACAGTTAACATAGAATAGAAGCTACTGCAGTTAACATAGAATAGAAGCTACTACAGTTAACATAGAATAGAAGCTACTACAGTTAACATAGAATAGAAGCTACTGCAGTTAACATAGAATAGAAGCTACTACAGTTAACATAGAATAGAAGCTACTGCAGTTAACATAGAATAGAAGCTACTACAGTTAACATAGAATAGAAGCTACTGCAGTTAACATAGAATAGAAGCTACTACAGTTAACATAGAATAGAAGCTACTACAGTTAACATAGAATAGAAGCTACTACAGTTAACATAGAATAGAAGCTACTACAGTTAACATAGAATAGAAGCTACTGCAGTTAACATAGAATAGAAGCTACTACAGTTAACATAGAATAGAAGCTACTACAGTTAACATAGAATAGAAGCTACTACAGTTAACATAGAATAGAAGCTACTACAGTTAACATAGAATAGAAGCTACTACAGTTAACATAGAATAGAAGCTACTGCAGTTAACATAGAATAGAAGCTACTACAGTTAACATAGAATAGAAGCTACTGCAGTCAAACAATCCATATATAAGGCGCACTGGATTATAAGGCGCACTGTGGATTTTTGAGAAAATTAAAGGCTTTTAAGTGTGCCTTATAGTATAGGAAAATACGGTAGTTTTGGGGTCTGTGGGGGTAAAATGGTGGTCCGTGGCTCAAATGCTGAATAAATAGTGGTCCCTGATATGAAAAAGGTTGAAAACCACTGAGCTACAGGTGTGTAAGGAGCTGTTGGTAGTTTGGTTTTAGATGTTAGCAGGAACACTAGATAGAATATCTGTTTCCTTTAGGACAGAATGAACATTATTTTACGCTGCAGCACGTTGCAAACTTGGAGAATGGTGGTTTTGTGGGATCTCTCATTTGATCGTCTACTATGGTTGTTTAACCTGCCTTTGTACATCTTGTACATCTATAATGATGCCTGAAGCCTACTATTCTGTCGGGTGTAGACCTGCACAGTGACGTCACCGCCCCGGTTCCGGAAGTGTTTTCCCCATTCATTTTTGACAAATCATAACACACACAATAATATCATACAGTATCTAATTAGCAAGAAGTAGAAAACGGCAGGATACAACACTTTTTGTTTCGTTTTTCATCTTAGAAATTATTTGATCGTCCCAGAAGATTGTGTGTGTCATCATGATTGGTCACGACTCTTTATATAAATTTTCGAAAAGTTTACGCGAAAAATTAAACGGGGAAAAGACTTCTGGAACCGGGGCGGTGACGTCACTGCGCAGCTCTTTTGGGTGGGGAGGGAGCAGCTAAACTGAGAGCTTTTGTTTGGTTTGGTTGTTTTTTTGGTTGTTTCTATGCATGTCTTGTTTTAATGCATCTCAATGGGGATTATCCTTCTCTCAATACAAGGTGATATAGAACAGCTGTTTTGGTTGAAGAGTTTTGCTTCAGATCAAAAGAGAACTTACAAAATACAGGACAGCTTTTTTTTGTCTGTTTACCATTTGTTGCACGATTTATGAGTCTAAATACACAATTCACTGGAGCTTTATTATTACCATAAGAAAACATTGCCAAACATAAGATATATATATAAAAAAAACAATTAAATAACAAATTAAATTATATAGTTGGAGTGTGTACAACTACAGTACTGTGCAAACACTGTATATTTTACATTGCAATGTTATATAGTATTACTTACATGTTGTACAGGTTATAAAGATTTGGCACAAATAGCAGTAATTTCTCTTGATTTTTCAACTTTGGTACAATTATCATTTCCTTTTTTTGATGCACAAAGCCTCACATTTCCAATGTGTTTAAAGGTATTGTATTGTGTATTATTGTGTTTCCACTAGTTCATTTGGTACATCCATGATTCATATATTTTACATCTGGTTTCTTACTCTCTTCATTCCGTTTCCTGACTGACAGCCAGATCTGGTGAGAGTTCTGAATATGGTAGTTTGGATGTCACAACACGGAATTCACTTCTGGAAACAGAGCTCTAGGCCTCAGTGGATCATTGTTGATCAGGGGTTGACACTAAGGTCTCAGAGGCACTTGCCCATCGGGCAAGTGCAAGTCAGGTTCTACTTGCCCTCAGCTCATGGTCACTTGCCCCCCAACAATATGGTAAATGTTGCATTTAAGTTTACTTCCTACTTGGGTGCTTTAAACCAGGGGTTTTCAACAGGTGGTCCGGGGACCACCAGTGGTCCCTGAGAGGGTTCCAGGTGGTCCCCAGTTAAGTTGGTTAACCAGATGTAACTCTTGAGAGCGTAAAAATGAAACCAAATGGACCCGCAAGGGTCCATTTGGTTTCATTTTTACGCTCTCAAGAGTTAAAATTCATCATCTTAATTAGCCCAGGTCTACACAACTAGAGAATGTAGAAGATTAATGGTCATTTTGATCTGTATGTTAATTTGCCTGTTTTGTTTCCCAAATCCAGCCTGGAATTGTGGATATCTAGAAAGCAGGGAAAGACACAGAGGCAGAGTGCAATGACTGCCTTCAAGACACATTTATCTTGTGTTGTGTTATAGTGCACTAAGTTGCACACTTGCCCGATCGGGCAACCAGGTAGCAGTCTTCACTTGCCCTACCATTTTTTTTTTTACTTGCCCCGGGCAAGCGGGCAAGTGTTAGTGTCAAGCCCTGTAGATGATTGTGATTGTATTTATTCAGGTAAAGTTCTGGTGTTTTGGAGTTTTGTCATGATGCTGTATCTCAGTCACATGATGATGACACTTCCTGAGGCTACAGGTAGAAAACTAAGAACATTGGGCTTTGTTTTTGCTCCCATTGATTTGACACCAGGGCCCACCATTTATTCAGAATCTGAGCCACTGAGGATCACCATTTGATGACATTTTAGCCCCACAGACCCCAAAACTAAAGATTCATTTTGCTTTTGTCCACAATTCCAGGCTGGATTTGGGGAAACCAAACAGTCCAACATACAGATCAAAATGACCATTAATCTTCTACATTCTCTAGTTGTGTAGACTTGGGATAATTCTAACTAATATTTTAGTTTTGGTTTCATGTTTACACTCTCAAAAAGAGTTACACCTGATTCACCAACAGTCTATCATTTATCCTGGGGACCACCTGGAACCCTCTCAAAGACCCCTGGTTGAAACCCACTGTTGTAAAGTACCCTATTGGCCTGAATATAAGACTATGTTTTTTTTCCGAATGGAAATATCCCAAAAAATGTAGTCGTCTTATATTCAGGGGCTATACTATTTGACATTCAATGTTCTTTTTTCTGTAAATGGGTCTTGAAAAATGAGGGTCGTCTTATAAACGAGTCGTCTTATATTCGGGACAATACGGGTATTAGCAGTATCCCCCCTGCCCACCTTGGGTCTTGACCATCAGCTGTTGTAAAGTATTAGCAGTATCCCCCTGCCCTGTTGTAAAGTATTAGCAGTATCCCCCTTGCCCACCTTGGGTCTTGACCATCAGCTGTTGTAAAGTATTAGCAGTATCCCCCTGCCCTGTTGTAAAGTATTAGCAGTATCCCCCTGCCCTGTTGTATTCGGGACAATACGGGTATTAGCAGTATCCCCCCTGCCCACCTTGGGTCTTGACCATCAGCTGTTGTAAAGTATTAGCAGTATCCCCCTTGCCCACCTTGGGTCTTGACCATCAGCTGTTGTAAAGTATTAGCAGTATCCCCCTTGCCCACCTTGGGTGTTGTAAAGTATTAGCAGTATCCCCCTTGCCCACCTTGGGTCTTGACCATCAGCTCTGCGCGGCACTGTGTGAGCTCTGCCTGCAGTCCAGTCAGTTCCACCGTGGTTCTGGCCGTGCTGCGTGTGGATCTCCTCAGGACAGGGACCACCTGGGACCCCGGGACCGCTGGGGGGACCACCTGGGACCCCGGAACCGCTGGGGGGTCTACGGGGGGAGGCATGAGCACAGAGGCCTCTCTGTCCTCGGCT